>VZRI01011509.1:45614-59147 GCA_013397515.1 Upupa epops
AAGTGCGATTGTGGGGGGGGGGGGGGACAAATGAGAAGATGACATCTGCAGAGACTTTTTAATGGGCCTTGTTTCTTCTTTCCCTGGTGAGCTGAGTTTAAATGTGGTTCAGACAATTTTTTGGCAAGATTGTTGTTACAGTATTGAGTAAACACTTGGAAGAGTAGTTAAATTAATTGGAATACATTTGAAATCACTAGGAGTGGTCTCAGCAGACCCAGCAGACATGTTGAAGAGCAATCATAAAGTGAATAGGCAACAAAAAACCTGAGAAGTACTTAGTAAATTTAAATGCCTGATGAGTATTTTTCAATTGAAGAATGAGCAGTCATGTCCAGAGTATTTTAAATAAAAAGAACACAAGTAAAAGAGCCTTATACAATACAGAATATTCCTTAATGTCACCATAACTTGCTTAGTATAAGCTTTTCAACTGAACCATTGCTCTCTGCAAGAAAATTCAGAGCACCCTGGGTCTGCTTTTCCATTGCTATGCCTGACTGAATGTGGAAAATACATCTTACTGTGAGCAAGGAATTCTCTGAATAAAATATTTGTGTGAATTCACACTCACCTATAGCTTTCATAGTGAGAATACAATTTCTCTTCATGGAACAAAGTCCTGTTGCCTCAGGGATAAAGACAGTTTTCAGATTACATTTCATAATTCAGTCTGCAGTAGGCTGGGTTTGACTGTGAGGACCCTCATGGGGACCATTTTTGTCTCCATAGCCTGTGGGTTCTCTCTTCTGGGCAGCAGCTATTAATTCAGCTTCCAAAATAAGTGACGAAAGAAGGGATGGGACCAGTGCCCCTAAGTTGAAAATGCCCAACTGATGGATTGTGACCAGGGGAACTAATTTCTGCTTACTGCTCTCACTGGATTTCCAGCTGGCGGCTTCCCCCGAAATATAATACAGTCTTAGCAGTTGCAAAACATGCATCAGAAAACACCATTTAAATTAGGCTCAGCTATGGCTTTGAAAGTAAAGTTTATCTTACAGCAGTTCAGCTGTAGTGTCCTGTTCTCTCACACAGCAGAGTACACAAGGTCTTTGATACCCATTTTTCTTATAGTAGTTTTTACCCCAAACCACTCCCACTGGTACCAATAGAATTATCGTGGTGAGCATCTGCTTCACCAGCCTGAACCAAAGCCTGTTTGAATCAATGAGGAAACTCTCTTAGCTTCAGTGAGCTCTGGTAAAAGTCTTGAGAGAGACACCATGGGAGTTCCAGAGCATTTTAGGTGTTATTTCAAGTGGTCTGCTGCTAGGAGAGCACTAAATCGCCCAGTTATTCGTTTGCTGGGGCATTTAAATTGCAGCTTGCAGCACCACTGCCACAGCCACAATGCTTTTTCAGTTGCAGTGATTCATGACAGGTCAAGGGAGCATATGCAATGGAAATACTCTTTAATTTGTTCTGTCTTGCAAAGTCTTATAAACACAAGATTTTTATGTTGGGGAATTATCACTTTTGTTTTTAACTGATATCTCTATGCAGAGGTGGTGTCAGTGCAACGTTATTACAAAAATATCACCTGAAGCCCTTCTCCTGTTAAAGATTATTGTATTTTGCATACAAACGCTGATCCTGTTTACCTCTTTCAGCCCCAGTACCTCTGGGAATTTTGCTTGGGGAAGAAATGCAGTATAAGAAGTCATTGCTAAGCCACTCTCTGTCATCTCTTCTAAGTCATGGGAATCAGGAGAGGTGCCTAGGGACTGGAGGTTAGCAAATGTCACTCCAGTCTTCAAAAAGGGTAAGAAGGAGGACCCAGGTCAACCTCAACTCTATCCCAAAAAAGGTGATGGAACAACTTGTCCTGGACACTGTCTCTAGGCACATCAAGGAAAAGAGGGTCATCAGGGACAGTCAGTATGGCTTCACCAAAGGGAAGTCGTGCATGACCAACCTGATAGCCTTTTATGAGGGCGTAACCGAGTGGATAGATTATGGCAGAGCAGAGGATGTGGTCTACCTGACTGCAGTAAGGCATTTGACACAGTCTCACATCGCATCATCGTGGCCAAACTGAGCCAGTAGACTGGATAATTGGATAGCGAAGTGGATCATGAACTGGCCGCAGGATAGAAGCCAGAAAGTAGTGGTTAACAGGACAGAGTCTAGTTGGAGGCCTGTATCTGGTAGGGTCCCCCAAGAATCAATGCTGGGACCAGTCCTCTTCAATCTATTCATTAGTGACTTGGATGAGGGATTAGGGTGCACTGTCAGCAAGTTTGCTGATGACACAAAGCTGAATGGTGTCGCCAACACCCCAGCAGACTGTGCTGCCATTCAGTGAGACCTGGACAGGCTGGAGTGCTGGGCAGAGAGAAACTGAATGAGGTACAACAAGGGTAAGTGTAGAGTCTTGCATCTGGGCAAGAACAACCCCAGGTACCAGGATAGGTCAGTGATTGACCTGTTGGAGAGCAGTGTAGGCAACAGTGACCTAGTAGACAGCAGGATGACTCTGAGCCAGCAATGTGCTCTTGTGGCCAAGAGGGCCAAGATCATTCTGGGAGGGATCAGAGTAGGGGTGGTTAACAGATGGAGAGATGTTCTTCTCCCCCTCTACTCTGCAATAGTGAGACCACATCTGGAGGGTTGTGTCCAGTTCTGGGCCCCTCAGTTCAAGAAGAACACAGAGCTGCTGAAGGGTGTCCAGCATAGAGCAACAAAGATGGTGAAGGAAGCAGAACAGCTCCCTTATGAAGAAAGGCTGAGGGAGCTAGGACTCTTTAGCTTGGAGAAGAGGAGGCTGAGGGGTGACTTCATTAATGTCTATAAATATGTGAGGAGTAGGTGTCAGGAGAATGGAACCAGGCTCTTCTCAAGGTCATCTAGTGACAGGACAAGGGGCAATGGGTGCCAGCTGGAGCATAGGAGGTTCTATATAATTATTGGAAGGAATTTCTTATGAGTGAGGGTAATAGACCATTAGAACAGGTTGCTCAGGGGGTTGTGGAGTCTTTTTTTTGGAGAAGCTCTGGAGACCCGCCTGGATGTGTCCCTGTGTGACTTGGTCTAGGTGGTCCTGCTGTGGCAGGGGGATTGGACTAGATGATCTTTCAAGGTGCCTTCCGATCTCTAACAGTTCTATGATGCTATGATAAGATTTTTCCCTGGCCTTGTGGCCAAAATGCTGTGGAAAGAAGGAAAGCAGCCTTGCAAAAAACTTTTACCTACGAAAAGTGACAGCTTCAAGCTCCAAGAGCAGAAATCTTCCATCCATCGGATGTTTTCACATCACTTCTGCTGTGCTGCCACTTCTTGAGCCATTTTCAGAACTTTTCCAGTGTCTTCCTAGGCATTTTTCATTTCTGGTTCCTAGTCCCAGGTCATGGTTTCCTGATCCTATCCTTGCAGTTCTATTTTCATGGGGACATGGGCTACAACAAGCTGCAATTTAGTGCAGGTTTTGCTTGGTCTTTTAGTCATCTGCTTAACACGGACAGGGAATAAGGTGCAGTGCTGTTCCCTGGTGTGAAGGACATCAATTTTTGATAATCCATGTGGTAAAGGGAGCACAGCAGTGGATCTTGTCTGCTGGAGATGGGCTGACAAGCAGGATCTCTACATGGTCTGCTGGATGCCACTGTGAACATCACCAGCTTCACCTTTGCTCATTAAGTAGCAGTCTGCTGATCCTGAAAGTTCTCTTCCAGATAAAGATACTCTGATTCTGTGAACCTAGAGCAAACCCACTACAGTGTTATGACTTAGAGGAGTAGCAGAGTGATGCATAGCCCTGCAAAGATATTGGAAAGGCATCCCTTCAGCCCAGAGAGTAGAAGCAGTGGCCATTTACCTCTCACTTGTATTTCAACCCGAGTTTATTATCCTTACCTTGAAGTGCATCTTCAGAGTTTGGGCCACTGCAGCCCAGCCAACTGATGCTTTTTTTCTTGAATAACTGTAGTGCTGCAACATGGAGTGCCTGATTTTTATCTTATTCCCTCATCATCAAACACACAGGCTTCTGGGCTTCAGCAGAAGTTTGCAGTTTTCATGGCAATCTTCTCTAAGATTTCAATACAGTAATGGGAGCTATAGCATGTGTTACCAGTTACTAATCATGCTGTGACTTGGAAGTGTCACTCAAGCACAAATTACCACACGGTGGTAACCTCTGTGCTGCACCTAATGCAAGATTTTGATCCAATCACCCCACAAAGCCAGAGCTCTTTAGGAACTCAAGCAACTGGACAAAAATTTCAGCCATTGTCTTGAAAAAGGAACAGGATGCTTATTGTCAAAATCCAGACTGTGTGTGACAGGGTTTCTTCTCTTACTGGTTTGCCTTCATCTGCCTTATAACATCTACTCTTCCTCCACTTTATGAAATACATGTGTCAGGTATATCTAAAGTGGGGGAAAAAAATCCACCAGCCTCAAACCCTTATTAACAGCCTTGTAGCTGTCAAACTCAGTCAGAGGATTGTCAGCTCCCTCTCGTGGGTGGAGAAGCACTAAATGGTGAAAGCTGGTGTTTACGAGCAAGCAGCACGTCCCACATCAGGCCCGATTTATTGTGCTGTGGTTCATCTTTGTGCATGACACTGCCCACAAAGCATGAGGAGATACATGTGAACATATGTCTGTTCTGACTTGCACACACATATGCACAAATATTTTGCATAGATCCTCTGATTTACTTATATTGCTTTAAAAACTCATCTCAAGGGTGGATAGTGGAGTAACACTGCTATGACAGTTACAGCATGCCCCAAGCATCAGGATACTGCTCTGGCAGGAGAGGCGGATGTACCCCGTGTTCTCTAGAGTCAGTGAGGAGCACACATGTAGGCTTGGATGGCAGTCACCCTGACAGCTCTGATGGTGGCACCCAGAACATCCTCATCCAGGCACCTGCTCAACATTAACCATCTGCCTGGATGACAGCAACAGTGAAGCTCCTGTTAGCATTCAGCTGTAGCAAGCAAGTGGGAGCACTGTCTGATATTACAGTGGCTTCCAAATGCCCTGTAGATTTACCAAGGCGGCTCAGCTTGATGTCTCAGGGTTCAGAAATACCTGTGTATGCCCCTTGTCTCACCTGCAGCTGGACAAGCTTTGTGGATGCAACTTGTTTCTTCGATGTATAAATGGGTGTTAAAGCCAAAAGTTTTTGACACTGATTATTGTGCTCGGAAGCAATGTTTTATGTTTGAATATAAAGTGCTCCTGAAAATATGATGGTAATGAGATTGTCTGCTTTTGGGCCTTCTGGTTATGGCAGTAGGTCAAGGTATGGTCTTTAAAGTCCCAGCTGGATCCCTAAATTATCTGATTTTATGAGACAAACATTGTGATTTATTTGGAGCTGATAAAGCATGAAAAAATCTAGGTCACAATATACAAACTATTTTTTTCCGGATAATTTTTCCACACAAATAGTCAATTTTATTATCATTTAGGTGATTTTAAAGGGGATGATTTAAAGGTGCAGTGATAGCCTTGGGCATATGCTCTTAATTCCTACCAATCTGAGGGGAAATTAGGAGACACAGCACTGTGCCTGAGGCGCAAAAGATTTTCCTGGAGAAGATTCAGTTAAAAAGGAGGAAAAACGTCTCTTGAAAATCACAGTCAAATATAATAGGGTTTCAGGGGTTTCAGCCCTTCATCATTACTATGTGGATTTATGCCCAAAGCCTGTGCTTGTATGTGGTGCCAGCTCTTAAGCTAGGCAAGGAACGTGGTGCGAATGCTGATGGCATATTTTTACTGAAGCAAAACCTAGACATAATGTTTCCCTGACAGGTGATCAAAACATCTCAGCAACTATCACACTCTGTTTCCTACTGTCAGAAGGAACTGCGTTATCTAGACTGAGAGCTATTAACGCTATGTTATTGCGCTGCCATTCACAGAGCCCAGGGGAGGATGTTTTTTTTTCTTAAATTGCAATCCGTCAGGCGTGAATGAAGATCTTTATCAGCTGAAAGATAACAGCTGATGTCTTCCCTCCTGCTCTCAGACAGGGAAAGTAATACCCTACATAATGGAACAAGGGAGCTGTAGTAACTCCAGTGAGAATGAAGAGAGAAGGGAGTAGATTGTATTTCAGGTGTAAGTGCTGAGTGATTATGTTTCATGGAGTAATGATGTCCTCTCCTGTAAGACAAAGTAGAAAGAGTCTTTTTATTCTACCCTCAGGGGCATGGCAGGTCTGTAATCTCATTCCCATTGTGTGTATGTGGGGGGGATGACCAGGGTGATGCAGAAGCCACAATCTGTTTTCCTACTTCAACTTTATCTACCAGAAGGGAAAAAGTTAACACTGATAGTCAGACAAGCCTTTGTTTTGGCTGGTAAAAGTAGCCCCGGTTAACTAAAATGGTGGGGTTATTAAAGAGCCACAGTAATGGGGTGAGCAGGACATGTCTTGCTTCTGTCAAGGCTTGTCTTGGAATAACCAGCTCCTGTAGTGGTTATAGAGGGTCTTTATTAATGTATGTGTGTGGAGTGGATGAAAATCATGCTTTTAAATCTCTAGGCATTTGCTGGAAGAGGTGCAGTCAGTGGTTCCCATACCATTTGGCTTCCCGCATCCCCATCCAGGATAGGGTCCTACAGTGTGTATGCTGAATTTCGCACTATTTTAGCAGCCATGCCAAGGCTGAAGGAGTGTAAATTTGAACTGTGACACGTGAACACCAAGGGCTCTAATTTTAGAATGTCACAGATATGTACATATGAGGAGGCTTTGGACTATCAGAGATATCGTAGCAATGCACCACAGCAGGTGGTCTGAGGTGTGAGGGAGCTCCTTGTCTTGCTACTCTGCTTCCTAAGTAGGCTTTGGTGTCTTTGTGTGCTGCTGTTGCTACCTGACAAAAGAAGGTAAGTCAGCAGTAATATGGTGAACACAGACAGTGGGTGTCAGAAAGGTCTCACAGGGGTCACACCGGTGAAAGAAAGAAGTGTGAATTATATGGGTTATCAGAAACATCTGTAGTATTTTGATAATTTTTCTGCCTTTCTCTCTCAAATCTTGCTGGATGCTCAGTGACCATTGCTGCTGAAATGCCACTTGCATGTTCACATTCTCAGATCAAGTTTTGTCTGTACAACTACTAAAAGGTTTTTCAGATATTTCTTTATGTCTGGTATCACTGCTGAATTCTTCTATGGAAAATATATCAAAGGGGAGGTTGTGGTTTTCCTCACAAAGGAAGTGATATAAGAATGAGAATTTGTTCTCCTCTTCCCCATACGATGAAAGGCTGAGGTCAGGTGAGCGCATTACTTCCAAGCAGAAAGCTTTCTTTTTGTTTTCTGGAACACTTTACAATTACCTTTTGCTGTAATTTACCTGTAAAATTACCTTTACTGAAATTTGAAACCCTTGTTCACCCACCTACTCACTTACTAAAATGAGGCACAGTTAAATGCCTTTCCACACAGGAACAAAAAAATGTGCTTCTCTAAAAGTGAGAGAGTGAATAAATCCAAGGTCACCACACAGGGTGGGAACAGCCATATCCTGCTTTGCAGTCTTTGGCCTTTCATCTATCTTTAACAAAGACCTTAGACAAATTGATTTTAATGTTAAATATGATGTTAAGTAGACATCAGAGTAATGTACAGGCAGAGAGATTCCCTTCAAGGAACTGTGGAAAACCCCAGTTTTTTCTGTGTAAATTTCTGTTGGTGCTACTCCAGGAATTCCTTTTCCACTAGAGTATCCTAAGATTACCCAGGAAAAACAAGTTGCATCCAGGATGGTTCTGCAAGAGGGATGCTCTCAGGCTATCACCTGGTAGTGCCTTCAGCCTGTTTGCACATAAATATGTATATGTGCAACATACAGAACTATTCAGCTGGCAGATGTAGGTACGCTTCAGAGCAGGCGATTCACTTACCGCGCTCCTTTGAGCGAATTGCACCTCTCCTTGGCCTGTAAAGGAAGCCTGAGTTATTGATTCACAGGAAGGTACCTAGATTACACACCTAAATCAGGTGTCTTAATATATGGTATCGATTCACCCTGGTGGAATTATTTGGTCACTTCAGTGAAGGGACTTTTGCAGACCAGTAGGGTGCTGAGACAACTATACAAAAAAAGTGGATGCAGCAAGGAAATCTGTTCCCTTCTGGGGCTGCATCTGAATAATTTCCAGGCAGTGCAAGAGCATCTCAAGTGACACAAATGCCTGTATTTTGGCAGTGAAATGAAGTGCCAGGTGTCTACTATCAGTGACAAAAAATTACCCTCTGGAGATGTCTGTTTCCGTTGTACATGACCTGTATCTGGTTGGCCAGTTTAGATTATACTTCCAGGTTTTAGCTGGTGAAAAGGATCCCATTTTATGAAAAATTGTAGTGCCGGTGGCTCAAATGGTTAATTTATATTTGCGTTGTAGAGGCACTTAGCAGCTCAGAGGAGACAGGTCCGTTTTACTGGGACCTCCACAAATACAAAAAAGAGTGTTTAAACAAAAGCTCTAATATATTTTATGTGTATATGCACATTCAAGAGAAGCAAGGAACCACTCTGCTCCTCATCTTAGAGATTCAGAACTGAAATGGCAAGGCATGAAGTGCTTTGTGTAGATTCACATAGAAAACCTGGACAGGAGAAAGAACTTCACCTGGCTTTCCTACCCTTGGTTCTATGTCTTAATCACAAAAATTTCATGAAGAAGAGTCTGAGCGCACATATGTGTGCAGTGCCATGATGATCTGGGAAGTGAGAAGTCACTGGACTCAAAGAAAATTCCCTAAAAATCTTTTGTCATAAAAGAGAGTATATGGGTTTTTTTCTGGGAGCATGCTGTGCACAGAGCAACTCCAGGTTTTCAAACACTATATGCAAGGGTCACAATCTGATATGTGATGCTGATATCTGTTTATGGCATTAGGCCTTGTTCCTTGAGGAGCTTATGAAATTTATGGTGCTTTGCATTTGAATTAATTTGAATTTCTTATGATATTCTGAGACATCATAATACCCATCAACTAAATCCTATGAGCTCTTTTTTGCTAGAGTCAGAGGAATAAATCACAGAATCTCCTAGGTTGGAAAAGACTTTTAAGATCATTGAGTCCCAACATTAACCTGAGTCTACTAGACCATGTCCTTCAGCATCACTCCTGCACTGCTTTTAAACATGTCATTCAACCACCTCCCTAGGCAGCCTGTTTTTGTGAGATCATGTAGCTTTCTAGCAAAGAGCATGGATTTTCATGATACACTACTGGGTCTTTGGTACTGTGACCATAGAGTGGTATACAGGTACAGAAACATTGGGTAGGAAGACATCTATGAAACTATCTGGCTAAGACTAGAACTCTTTTTCCAAGTCTGAAATTGACTGCATCAGATTTTAACTCTAATGTTCTATGAACTGTTGTGAAACAAAAAAAGACCACTGACTTTAGTCAGGCTGATTTTTTTGTCCTAGGATTCCCAAGGGAGTGATTTCCCTGGCACTATTTATGGTTGTGTCCATGATCTGTGGTGCATGTGCATGTGGGCAGCCCAAAGCTACCCTGTCCTTTCTTAGTGCCAAAATGCATCGCATACACATTCTTGTTGAGTTGCTTGTTACGCTTCTCTGTCTCCCCTCTTTTCATTGCTTCCCTGCTTTCTTTTTTCTACTGTTATAAATTTTTGAATTGCAAAGAATTGCTTCATTTGTCTTAAAAGGCAAAAGGCACTGAGAAAACTTTGCTTTAATGGGATACAGTGTTCTCTAGTGCAAAAGACCATAATGTGCCCTATTTTAAAAATACTGGCATGAATTGCTAAGGGGATCTTTCAATATATCCTGGCATGCAGTGGATGCTTAACACTCATTTCCTCTCGTGAATCTAAGTATCAAACCCAGATGATGAAAGTTTAATCCTTTGGCACAGGTACTGCACATTGCATCTTTCCGCACAATGGAGCCCATTTTCTGTGGAGAAGAGGCAGTGAAAAATGCCTGAAATGAGACTTTAGTGCAGGTTCTTGGGTGGAAAACAAGAAAGGTTAGGAAAGGTACAATTTCTGCAAATTTAAGTTCCATTTCCAAGATACACATCTAGCTGGCCAAGGCATTGCTTAGCAGAAGTAGTAGAGTGACTTAAAGCCGTCTGCACATTTTGTTAAAACTTCACTTCCCTGATGGATAACAGATGGAGGAGGAAATTTATAAGTAAAAGATTAGAGTAACTCTGCTTATAAACAGGAGTACTAATCACTCTGCCTTTGCCCTGGAGACCAGATCTAATCTCAGGGTTTAATTTAATGCAACTGTCTTGTTTCTGCTGCCAACAGAGAACATTCAAATACACACATGATAAGAGATACTTTGGGATGATACAAAGCTGAACATTGCTTGGCAAATGATGACTCAGCATTTATTCAATGATTGCACTCAACATAACATGATGAAATAATGGACCAGATAATTTGTGCATTCAACATTTTTCATCTTCCAGTGTTTAAATTTATCTACTCAACAATTCTGCACTGCATTTGCATTGTGTCAGTAGCACCTGCACTTTGTACTCTTACCCGAAGATTTTACTCAGCACCTTTTGAAACAAGAAGTGGGATGGTGTCTCTGAATGTATTGGAAGTAAGGCACAGGGCAGGTGATTTACTGCAGGAGCTGTCTTCAGCATCTTCTCAGTCTTCTGAATAAATCTCTATGAGCTGGGTGGCAGGTAGTAAGTGTAAAGTTGAAGGGTGTGACCTCATGTAATGTCTGACATCAGCCTTAACTGAGAGCTGCAGTGGCGGCAGGGTGTTTAATACTCATGCAAGCTTTGTGTCTTACCCATATTCCCACTCTTGTCAGCTTAAGTTATTAGGCAGCAGATTTTTCACTCTCTGTTTCCATTTCTATACCCCAGGTTTTGTGGTGTGTTCTGAAGTGTTGGGAAAAGAACAGAGACAGCACAGTTAGACCTATGATGATTATTGATTTTTCAATTTGTTGCTTGGAGTGGAAATTCAAAAGGAAAATGGTCCCTGTCTGACCTGAAATGAGAATGTATTAATTTTCTCATGGAAAAGAAACCAACCACTGTGCCTACTTGTACTCCTACTAAAAAGAAGTACCTTCAGGACAGAAGAATTCCAATCAGGGTGGAAATTTTTGTTTTGTTCCTTCCTTCTGGTTGCTTTTTAGATGCTAGTTAGCTACATACCTAATTCAACTTGACAGCACAACAGAAATTCTTATTGTGCCTCTTAAAAAAGCATTCTTGTTGTGCACTGCACTCTCGTGCCATGTGTTGGAGATCATAGAATCATTAGGGATCAGAAGGGACCTCAAAAGATCATCTAGTCCTATCCCCCTGCCACAGCAGGATCACCTAGACCAAGTTGCACAGGAACACATCCAGGCAGGTCCTGAACGTCTCCAGAGAAGGAGACTCCACAAACCCCCCTGGGCAGCCTGTTCCAATGCTCCATTTCCCTCACTGTGAAGAAGTTTCTTCTGATATTTATATGGAACCTCCTATGTTCCAGCTTGCACCCATTGTCCCTTGTCCTATCATCGAGTGACCTTTTGAAGAGCCTGGCTCCATCCTCCTGACACCCACCCCTCACATATTTGTAGACATTAATGAGGTCATCCCTCAGCCTCCTCTTCTCCAAGCTAAAGAGACCCAGCTCCCTCAGCCTTTCCTATGGAGAGATTAATTTCTCATTTTTCTAAAATATTCCAAATAACTAAAGCAGTACTGAGTAAACTGAAAAGAAAAGGCTGTGCTTCTGGTCTGTGCCAATAACTGATGATGAGCATATAGAGCCATAGAACCATATGGGCTGGAAGGGACCTGGGTCATCTAGTTGTGTTCTTCACAGAATAAACTCCTAAATTGTATTATTTGTAGTTTCTACTTATTTTTTTCCAGAAGGAGCTTTTTGTCAGAATAGCCTAATTTTGAGATTTTTTTCCCTGAGGGGAAAAATGTGTAAAATAACACAAATCAGTATTGGATTTGTACTCAGATGATGAGTTGAATCTATGGGCTCTGTCTAAAAAGCATCTCAGACACTGTCATGCTGCTAACTCTGCATCTTAAAAGAAGCAAATAGATCTATCTAACCTCCAACTGCTCAGACACAAACTCTGTCAGTGAAGAGACGAGCACACAGCAGGCCTTCTGCATTCTGCACAGCATCTGCCACTCTACATGTTCCTTAGTGACGTAAAATCATACCATTGTGTCCATGGATTCTGCACTAGTTCTTGTTATTGCTGTTTTGGGGAGATGTTGGGAGGAGGGCTGGACTTGATGATCCTGGATGTCCTTTCCAACCATAAGAAGTATTATGAAAAGGAAGTACTCCCAGCAGCTACAATGAATCCGTACTTCATTAACAAGCAAAAAGGGAAAAAGTGGGGAAGACAATACAGATACTGAAGAGCGTGGAAGCAATATTAGCACTTGACTCTTCTGAAGGGTGTCAGTGTTGCCCAGTTCGGGTCTCAGGTGGCGAAAGATACAAATGACTGTTCTAAATAAAAATAATCAATGGCTTCAGCTTTCTTCAGGAGTACAAAGAGGTTTTCTATACTTTTAGTATCTCAGAAGGAAAGAATCAAAATTTTCAGTCTGGTTTTCTTATCTTTCTTAGGTAAAGGTTCCAGCTTATAACCACATGGACTTTGCACAGGATCATGCAAGGGACTATCAGCAAAGCTGAAGAAATTAGCAAAGATGAAAAGTAACACATGCAGCAAATACTTGAGATCGTCATTTTCTTCCTGATTGCATGTAGGGAAACAGCCAGGCTGCTAATATAGAGATGAAGTGAACAGCAGGGAAAGTGCTGGTACTATGGTTTTCCATGTGTTTTTTATTATTCTAATTACTTTGAGCAGCAGATATTACTTTATTACAAGGAAAGGTCCACAGCACAAATAGAGAGAACAGTGTCAGCCTTTTGAAAAATACTGAAATCTTGTCCTTCATTTTCTGACCGCTTCTTGAAATTACTCCCTTCTCAGCTTGTTTGCTTCTAAGAACTAATTTTTCTTTCATGTGATAAGGGAAATCTTAGGCACTAGGTGCCTAAAAATTCAAAGCTGATGATCAAGTAACTTGACTGCTTGATGAGAGGAAGGCTGTGGATGTAGTGGACCTGGATTTCAGTAAGGCATTCGACACGGTCTCCCATGATATACTCCTGGCTAAGATGGCAGCAAGGGGCTTTGACAGGAATATACTGTGCTGGGTCAGGAACTGCTTGGATGGATGAGCCCAGAGAGTGGTGGTAAATGGTGTCGCATTTAGTTGGCGATCTATTACTAGTGGTGTCCCCCAAGGGTCAGTGTTAGGTCTGGTCCTGTTCAACATCTTCATTGATGATATTGATGATGGGTTGGAATCCATCATGAGCATATTTGGGGATGACACCAAGCTTGGAGCCCATGTTGACCTGTTGGAGGGTAGGAGGGCCCTGCAAGAGGGACTTGGACAGACTGGAGAGATGGGCAGACTCTAACAGGATGAGTTTTAACAAGGCTAAGTGTCGGGTTGTGCATTTTGGTTATAACAACCCCAGGCAGAACT
>VZRI01011509.1:59242-109075 GCA_013397515.1 Upupa epops
TGTTTAGCCTGGAAAAGAGGAGGCTCAGGGGTGACCTTATTGCTGTCTATAACTACCTAAAAGGTGGTTGTAGTCAGGCGGGGTCAGTCTTTTCTCCCTGGACACTGGAGACAGGACAAGGGGTCACACTCTTAAGCACCATTGAGGTTTAGGCTTGATGTTAGAAGAAGGTTTTTCTCTGAAAGAGTGATCAAATTTTGGAATGGGCTGCCCACGGAGGTGGTTGGGTCACAGTCTCTGAAGGTATTTAAGGTTAGTCTGGATGAAGTGCTGAGTAGCATGATCTAGATGTCAGATGTTTAGGTTTACTTGGTTGGTTTTAGGTTGGACTGGATGATCTTTAAGGTCTTTTCCTGCCTCCTCATTACTGTGATACTATGATCTGAGTTTGTTGCTAAGCTCTGCTTAATCAAATGCTTGTTAAAAACACTTTCTGAACTTTGCATTTTTTGTGATGGATAAGCATGAGGTTCACCTCTCCTGATTAAGAGAACGGAATTGGCTGTAGCTGGGGCAGCTGGTGAGACACATTTAAGAATGCTGAATCTTTCTTCTCTCCATAGAAACAAAATTACTACTCTTAAGAAAAACAAATCACGAAGGGTATTTCTGTAATCTCTGGTCGTTCTCTGCATGAAAAAACAGTGTGCTCCCTTTTTGCATTTTTTGTTTGGTTTGAGAGACACAGGCTCAGGGGTCCTCCAAGGCTATACCATACTGTGCCCATTGAAATACTTTCAAAGACATTTGATGGAACCATAAGGAATGGAAATTAAATTCTTTATGCCATAAGGATAGCTGTCCCAGGACAGGATGCAACTGGATAGGCTGCAA
Source organism: Upupa epops (assembly GCA_013397515.1). NCBI lineage: Eukaryota > Metazoa > Chordata > Aves > Bucerotiformes > Upupidae > Upupa > Upupa epops. Next base: position 60,077 of record VZRI01011509.1, read on the forward strand.
AGTGAATCCCTCTTCATTGTGGGCAATAGACTTTACATGTGGAATTGAAATGACCAACAAGACCCTGCATCCTATTGAGTCTTTAAAATGCAACTTCAAGACAGAAACTCATGGGAAAGCAGATGGCAGTAGTTGTGTTGCTCATGGAACGATGTACCTTAAATAATATTTGGAAGAAATTAGTATTTTGGGACTGTCTTCTGAAGACTGGCCATACCTGACTGACGGAGAACAGTTCGCTGGTTACACCACTCACTGGTGCTGACAACCTTTAATTTATTTGCTTGTTTGCTTGTTTTTTTTAAAAACCATTTCAGAACAGACTGGGATGTCACTGAAGGTCAAAGGCAAGGGAAAACAGATTAAACCTCTGAATTACAAATCCAAAGTACAACCTGAATTGGAGGTCTATGTGGATTAAACAAGATGTGTTCCACCTTGTAAACAGGACACAATGAGCATACCCTTGAGATCCTTCTGGAAAAATGATACTATCTAGGTAAAATCATACAATCACAGAATCATTAGGGATCAGAAGGGACCTCAAAAGATCATCTAGTCCAATCCCCCTGCCACAGCAGGACCACCTAGACCAAGTCACACAGGAACATGTACAGTGGGGTCTTGAATGTCTCCAAGCGAAGGAGACTCCACAACCCCCCTAGGCAACCTGTTCCAATGCTCCATTACCCTCACTGTGAAGAAGTTCCTTCTGATATTTATATGGAACCTCCTGTGTTCCAGCTGGCACCCATTGCCCCTTGTCCTATCACTAGATGACCTTGAGAAGAGCCTGGTTCCATTCTCCTGACACCCACCCCTCACATATTTATAGACATTAATGAGGTAATCTCTCAGCCTCATGTTCTCCAAGCTCAAGAGACCCAGTTTCCTCAGCCTTTCCTCATAAGGGAGGTGTTCTGCTTCCTTCACCATCTTTGTTGCTCTACACTGGACACCCTCCAGCAGCTCTGTGTCCTTGAACTGAGGGGCCCAGAACTGGACACAACACTCCAGATGTGGTATCACTAGTGCAGAGTAGAGGGGGAGAAGAACCTCTCTTCATCTGTTAACCACCCCTCTTCTGATCCCTCCCAGAATGGTCTTGCCCTCTTGGCCACAAGAGCACATTGCTGGCTCAGAGTCATCCTGCTGTCCACTAGGATCCCCACGTCCCTTTCTCCTACACTGCTGTCCAACAGGTCAGTCCCCAGCCTATAGTGGTACCTGGGATTGTTCTTGCTCAGGTGCAAGACTCTACACTTACCCTTGTTGTACCTTATTCAATTTCTCTCTGCCCAGCTCTCTAGCCTGTCCAGGTCTCGCTGAATGGCAGCACAGTCTGCTGGGGTGTCAGCGACACCATTCAGCTTTGTGTCATCAGTAAACTTGCTGACAGTGCACCCTAATCCCTCATCCAAGTCACTAATGAAAAGATTGAAGAGGACTGGTCCCAGCATTGATTCTTGGGGGACCCTACCAGATACAGGCCTCCAACTAGACTCTGTCCTGTTAACCACTACTTTCTGGCTTCTATCCTGTGGCCAGTTCATGATCCACTTCGCTATCCAATTATCCAGTCTACTGCCTCAGTTTGGCCACGATGATGCGATGTGAGACTGTGTCAAATGCCTTACTGCAGCCAGGTAGACCACATCCTCTGCTGTGCCATAATCTATCCACTCGGTTACGCCCTCATAAAAGGCTATCAGGTTGGTCAAGCACGACTTCCCTTTGTTGAAGCCGTGGTGACTTTCCCTGATGACCCTCTTTTCTTTGATGTGCCTTGCGGCAGCATCCAGGACAAGTATGCCAATTTATTAATAGTAAGTGCATATCTTGCTGCTCAAGATCTAAAGTGTCTTTTTGTCAGGTAAATTTTCGGATCAGTAAAGAGAAACTTTTGAGGTTCTTTTTTTTTGGAAGAATGAAAATATGCATAGATGTCTGTCTTAACATAATTTCCTTTCTAGATGAACAGAAACACCCCAAGCATGCCTTTGATAATCTTGTTTATACAGAGTCTGAATACTCATAATTTTGCCGGAGAGATTTTATTGCTCTGGATGACTTCTATCTTGCACATTTTCTCCTTTTTATGAAGGGTGTTTCTTTTAGAAATCTTGGACCCATAAAAAATAACTTGTTTTGAACAGACCTGCCATATGGGGCCACTTTGCATATAGGCTAAGATTAATTTATTCAGTCCTGTCATCCAAAGACAAACAAAGAGGCTACTAATGCAGTTTTTACCTATTCTGCACATTCTGTGAGCAATAATTAAAAAAAAAAGAAGGAAGGAAATAAAGTTGTCTGGAATTTGCCTGCTTTATGATGAGCTACACTGAGCCCATGTTGATGTTGTGCTTCAGGGGGAAAAGGAAAAGGGGGAGTCAGCTTATTTTCAAGTGTATGTTGAAAACACAAAAATGTTTCTCCTGTGAGTGCAGAATGGGTGAGATACCACATCTGTTGTGGTGTGTTTGACTCAAGAAATTCTTCCCAGCATGTGGAGCAGTAATGGCTATTTAAAAGACAGCTCTGAAACAGGGATGTGAGTCTTCTCCTTAGTAACAAAATTAATTCCCTTTAGAGCTGCAACATTTGGACAGCATGGAAAAGCCATTGCTACTGGAGCGTAAACAGCTGGGTATTAGCATTATTCCTGGGGAGCTGGGTGTTTTTAATGACAGGTAATTTCTTACCACATCAGTCCCAGAGATACAGATGTGAAATATTCATGAGAGCATCAATACAATTTTATTTAGAGAGATCCTGGGGTACAGCAAAGCTGGGGACCAAACACATGACTTCACCACTTTCTCCTCTTCTTTGCAGGACCACAGTTGTATTCATCTTTCTCAATGTGCAAGCACTATTTCAGACATTACAATAATCTATAAGCATAGTTATTTCCACATAGGAAGAAATAAAACTGGAAATAATCCTGAAGTCCAGCATTTAATCTCTGGAGAAAAGCAGCACCCAGAGCACTAGAAGTGAGAGCTAGAGATCAAGAAATATATACTTGTTTAGCTTGGAAGAGACCTTTAAGGTCATCAAGTCCAACTATTAATCTCTGCTAAGCCATGTCACTAAGCTCCAGATCTAAACAGCTTTAAACACATCCAAGGATGACGATTCAACCCCCTTCCCTGGACAGCCAGTTCCAAGGCTGTTCCATGAAGAAGTTTTTCTTAATATCTGACCAAAACTTCTCCTAGTGTGACTTGAGGCCATTTCCTCTTGTCACAGCATCACAGAATCCTCATGGCTAGTAAGAACCTCCAGAATCACTAAGTCCACCCCTCATCCCAACATCTCTCCAACCCCTAGACCACGGCCTCAAGTGCTCTAGCTACTTACTAGCCTTTTAAACACCTCCAGGAATGATGACTCCACCACTTCTCTGGGCATCCCATCACTTGTTACTTGTGAGAAAAGACCTGCCTTCTCCTTTCTGCAACCCCCTTTCAGGTAGCTGTAGACAGCAATAAGGTCTCTCTTGAGCCTCTTCAGACTAACCAACCCTCATCTCCCTCAGCCACTCATCATAAGGGTTGTGTGTAGACCCTTTACCAACCTTGTTTTGCTTCTTTGGGCCTTCTCACAGAATGCATAGAATACAAGGGCCTCAATGTCCTTCTTGTAGTAACGATCTCAAAACTGAATCCAGTATTAGATCCAATCTCACCTCCCTGCTCCTGCCAACCACACTATTACTGATGCAAGCCAAGATGCTGTTTTTCTTCTTGTCCACCTGGGCACACTGCTGGCTCATATTCAGACACCTGTCAACCAACAACCCTATGTTCTTTTTGGCTGGACTGCTTTCCAGCCACTGTTCTTCCCCAAACCTGTAGCATTGCAGTTGTGCTCTCATGATCCAAGTGTAGGATCAATTCAACCTCATACAACTGGCCTCAGTCTATTGATCCAGCCAGTGTAAACCTCTCTGTATAGCCTTCCTACACTCAAGCGGATCAACACTCCCACTTACCTTGGTGTCATCTGCAAACTTACTGAGAGTGTGCTCAGTTGCCTGGTCCAGATCACTGATAAAGACATTAAAGAGAACAGGCACCAATACTGAGGCCTGGGAAACACTACTTGTGTCCCAGTGCCGACTGGATTTCACTCTGGTCACCATCACTCTTTGGGCTCTGCCATCCAGCACTTTGTATCCCTTGAACCGTAATCCCATCCCAGCCATGAACAGCCGGTTTCCCCAGGAGAATGCTGTGTCTTCTAAGTGATTTCCAGTGGGGTTATGTGGCTTCATTCTGATCCCCATATCTGCCTTCCATCTCAGGGCTTGGTACCCTGATCTTACTATTAAAGACTAAGGCAAAGAAGACATCCAGTACTTCAGCTTTTTCTTCATCTTTTGTTGTGTTTCCCCCCACATCCAATAAAGGAAGGAGAATCTTGTTAGCCCTCTTTGTTCTGCTAATAAATTTCTAGAAACTTGGGGTTTTTACATCTTCCTACAAACAGTGAGCAGAAAACTACTTATTGCAAGAGAAATTTTCCTCCTCTGGAACAGTCGGAAGTTGCTTAGATTGGATCAGGAAGCTTTTAAAGCTTTTTTTGATATACTAAATAAGAAAATGACATGCATATATCCTGTCCTGGATACCACCCAACTTGTTCATCTTTTTTTGTTTATAACAGACTTCTGGCCTTTGAGATGTTAAAGTCAATTATGATTCACACTAATGATGTGGGACAATGTGGAAGTGCAAAATTGTATGTATTTATAAGGCTATCTGTGTTCAGGCACTGTGTAGACAGACACTCAGATGTCAGAATCCAGTTTGGATCTGGTCTGAAATATATTTTTCCCTGAATCTTATCAGGATCTCAGACATAAAATTCCTTTGTTTCTGCTGGGACCTCATTGTTTCTTGCTGCTCTCCCACATTCCCTAGGAGCATTTTGCAGCTGTTCAGAAACATAGTACCACCTCCTGCTGAACTTGGTAAACCTTGGTAAAATATATGTTTGGAATGAAACGAATTGCTTAGTCCTGATGAACCCCCACTTTGTCTGAGCCTTTATTGTCTTTAGGAAGTGGCAGGACTCAGGAGGGAAAGTATCTGCTGTTGGTGTGTGGTTGCAGCTTAACGTGCTATGCCTGAAATAACCCACCGAGGGAAGAATTCTTTCCGCTGTCTCATTGTGGAGGAAGAGGTTTTGAAAAAGCTAAAGACAATACTGAGATTAGGCTGCTGTTGTTTCAGCTCAGTGGCAGACGTTGAAGCTTTGGCTGAAAGCCCATCGAACGGACCAGATGTTTTAGTCTTGCAGTTCCTTTGCAATGGGAAATAATGAAAACTGAGCCTTGTAAGTGAAACAGGATTTTGCTGATTTAATTCATGTGTCTTTGTGTTCCATATCATCAGAAAATCTCCCTGCCACTGGTCAGACTGGCAAAACAGGAGCTCATAAGGGAGCTGCTATTGAGAGTTCACAGGTGCCCTTTCCATCTTGTTTCCACTTCTCAGATGTCATCTTTAGTATCTCCCACCCAGAGGAACCTGTGGCCCTCTATCGATTTCCTAAGGTAGGTGCCATGATGTATGTGATTACAATGCTTTCCTTTTTAGAAACCAGTATATAAGATGTTATGAGGACTTGAATTCATAATCAGGCACATCTTAGAGGGTCTGATGGCCTTACCAGAGCTTTGCCCTGGGCGATGTTAAGCATTACTGCCATACCTGGAGACTTGGGCCATACTTCATATGTTTTAACTCTGATTCATCCCACCAGTAGTATCAAAGGCACCTTGCCCTTGCCTTGGGCATCCTCTGTGCACAGTGCAGAGCGAGATGCCTCCAACACGCATTCAGAACTTTTGGTGGGCAAATCCTGGCCTTGGTTGTTTTAATGACCCATATGTAGTTTTACATCTATTTCCGTGTGTATTAAAACAGTTTTAAATACAACACATTTTTTAAGATAGACTTTTACCAATGGTACTATTGTAAATGAATAAAAAATTACAGCTCTTCCCTCCTATTAAACAGATTTGGAAATACATATCTACTTCATGGAGTCAAATATTATCCTAAAAATATTGCTCAGAATATCCAAAATGATAAAATCTTGAAGTAAAAGTAATAAACCAAAACAGATTTGAAAAGGGAAAATGCTGTAAATGAAAACCAGAGGAGAAAGTCTGCAATAACAGTGTGTGACCATCCAGAGAGCCAAGCTCTGGCAAATATTAACCAGTTCAGTATAACAGGCTGCCACTTGTGATCCTGAGCTTGGTCACTTAGATGAATTATTGGAACGTATGCTCTAATTAGGGGCTGGTTTTTGGTAAATATGAAGAATGGGATTTTTAGTAATCTGTTTGCTCTCTTCCCATAAACCTTTATCAGTCTTCAGCAGAGTTGTAATGGTTTAGGGAGAGGGTCTAAGTGTGTTTGGGCTGGTGCCTGTAATTCTAGCATAACTAGCAGCTCTCACTGAGTTCAACAGGCAATGAAGCAATTTTGCTAAAAAGACAACAAACAGTTTATTGAACCCATCATCAATAAGAAAAGGAAAATCCCCAAGTAAGTAAAATAATCAAAAAGTTAAAGCAGAAACTGTACACAATGCCTTTGCACACAGTCTGAGAAAAATAGGAGAATAGGAGACAGGTAACACATCAGGTTTTGGCCTTAGAGGAGACCTCTGGGGCAAGAGAGTGGACCCCAACACTCATAACCACAAAGTTACCACACNAGCAGCATCAAATGTAGAGGATACAACAGAATCCCAGAATCTCTCTGTTTGCCAAAGTCTAGGAGATCAGTACTTGTGATCTCTCTTTCTCTCTCTTATTAGAGGCTGCTCTCAGTCTTTCAGTGGCAGAGTATACAGGATCTTTGCCAGTCCAGTGGAGACAAAACCAACATGGCGCTGGTTATGTGAGGCCACGCCTGTTGTAGCGAATGGGCCTCTCCAGGCCTCCTCCAAGAGCTTTCTACAGGCCTTATGCAGAACCTCTATTTCTTCTTCCCTGTGGTTAGGCACCACGGGAGGCAGGGGGTTAAGAGCTCACCTCTGTCTGGCATCTTCAAAGGCGATCAAGCTGTAGATGTGGCTGTGGAGCAGTTGCCCTCTCTTCGTCCCGCTGCCAGGAGCTGGAATGAACTGGTGCTGGCTTTCTGTATTTGAACCCTCAGAGAAAGAGGGGAAGGCTGCAGTTTCACTTCCACCAAAGGGGTCTGCGAGTATGGACAGCTGCTCGTCTCTTTGGCCTGCTGCCAGGAGCTAGGACAAGGTGGCCACAGTCCAAAAAGGACCTCTCTCTCTGTGTTCAAGCACCCATGCTAAAGAGGTCCATGACTGCCCTCACAGCAGAGCTTCAGCCAAGAGCAGATTTCTTTTGCATTCCACCCTGTGGTGGAGGAAGACTGGGAGCCATTGCTCATTCCCCTCCTCTACCTCCAGGGGGGTGTGGGAGAAGCTCTCTTCTAGAGGAGAGACATATTGGAGGAGAAAGAAGAAGAAAGGAAGAAGATGGCAAAGACAACGAAGAAGATGAAGCACAATAAGCAGGAAGTACATTCCCTTTTATAGACTCTGTCCACCAATCACCTTCAGAGTCCAAGCACTGATGCAGAAGGTCTGCTAGGAAAGCTACCTTCAGCTTCAAAATAAAAGAACCACAATTAACACTTGAAAATTTGGTAATTTTCAAACTATAACAAGAGTTCAGCAGAAACTGAAGTTTCTGCAGATCCACAGGTTTTGTGTCACAATGTACTCGGTCGCAACTGATAATTTGAAGGAGAAGATGCTGGTGACAAGCACTCTATCCTGGGTATTGCAGGCAGTGTTGGTTCACATGAAATTTGGCAAGCAGTCCTTAGGGTAAAAAGAAGATGGGATGCAAATTCTTGCAATGTCTACTTGGAATTTGGTGGTGAGACATCCTGAGCCTCTGGACCTCCCTTTAGGTCAAATGAGAAACATTATGATTGAAGAACATTTCTGTCCTGAATGTCAGCACAAGCAGACAGATGAAAGTACTTTAATCATGTAAAGGTTATGTTGTGTTCTGCACTGTAGGCACTACTTTAGTAAAGATTAATTAATAATTGGCAGAATAGAGTTTGGTAATCAACAATGCCCATTTCCCAGGGCACTGAGGGGAAGAGGGTGAGGAGCATAGATTGATCAGTCTTGCAGTTATGTATTTTAAGGCAAGAAGGGGCTGTATTTGTTTCTTCTCTGCACTCTGTCATGACAGACATCTTATTTCACTCACTTCTACAAGCGGCAAAGTCCCTTGTTTCCATGAAGCTGACAGCACCCGAGAGACATTTCACCATTTTCTTTTGCAAGTTGCTTCCTCCTTGTTAAATAATCATGCTGTATTTCTTGTTCGGTTGTCTTTGCCTTTAGTTTTCAGTCTTTTTTGCGCTATGCTAAAAAGCCTTTTGATATCTGAGGTCTATACTGACTTCAAAGAAAAAGTATAGTCTTTTTGACCCTGGTATCATATCCTCCCTGAATCTTCTGAAGGACTTCAGAAGAGTGAATGCTTGTCATTTCTCTACAAGGCATTTTCCCAGCTCTCCAATCATGACACCTATGTGTATATCTATGTTCCAAAGTTTCATGAATGTGGTATTGAAGACATGCATCCCTGGTTTGGTATTACACCTAGTTCAGTAATGTTTCAGTATATGCACATTTGTATCTGCCTGTATAGAAAAACAGCAAGTAACAGTATGTGTGAAGGACGTAAAGATGAAAGGAATGTTTTTCTACTTATTATATTTTAACCCTTCAGCCTTAGAAGGCTTTTTCATTCTTCCATCTACATATGGTTGAACTGGAAAAAAAGGCATGAGGCATCATTTATTGTTACAGAAATAGAAAAATATGAACCTTGTCACATTCCTTTCCCCCAATATTTGAGGTACTTTTTATGACTTGCGTCTTTCCACTCTTCCTCTCCCCAAGCAATATATTTAAATGATGTTTTGGCAGCTTGTGCTATAATCAAATGTTTTATTCGAGTGGCTGACAAAGAGGAGGATATATGCCATTGTTTAATATTTTATATGCTGATATTTTCCTGAAGAGCTGGGCACTTTTCTTCTGGAGACCACTGTGATTCCCAGTAGATGTCCACAAAACCAGGAGCTAGCCTGCTGGTTAAGCAACACTGAAATAACAGAAATAAAATCCCCACATTTTAGAAATAAAGGTTCATAAAACTGTCCTAATCGCAGTGAGCTAACCCCATGTGCCAGAACATTATGCTGCTTCTTACACACAATATGGGTTAGAATGTTATTGAAAATTGCAAAGCCATTTACATCCTGTTTGGCAAACAAAATGCTATATTTTTCTTCTGAATGTAATCTAAACCCAATTCCAAAACACAGAGAAATATTATGGAAACACTGACAAGCACTTACGGTGTCACTGAGACATCATTGGTGATTTAACTATGACTATGAGAGATTAAATGTGCCATTTCTAATAATTTCTCATGGCATGATATCTCTATAATATTGAACACAGGAACACACTGACATGTAAAATCTTATAGCTACTAAGTGCACATCTAGATAAAAGTGGTTTCTTCTATACACCAATGCAAGAGACATGATTTTCTTGGCAAACAGTGGAGCAGCAAGATGGACTAGTGGACCTGACTTTACCACTGTTAAAGCTTGAATTACACAGATCCTGAAATACTATGTCTGTTTGTACTAACCTCATTTCACTACAGATATTATGAGATGGAAGAGAGGTCAGGGATAAAAAACAGGCTTTTATTACAGCAACATTTTTTTAAAGCCAAAGGAAATAACTTGTAATGAGCGATTTATGAAGCCAGCTCTTTGGTTATCAGAAGATTGAAAATAAAGGTCAAGAGATTAATTAATTTCAGTCTGTTCATTCTTTCACACAGGAAAAGTATTGAGAGCAACGATCCCTTCATTCTTATGGACAGAGGCATGGCCAAGTTGAAGTCAGACATATTTACAGAACAATAATTCAACTATGGGAAAATTTCCAATGAGAAGTGACAGGATTCTCCACCCCCTGCCATTCTTGGGAAGATTCTCTTACCAGTGCCTGCTGGAAGACCAGAGGTGAGCAAACTTGAGTCACTGGTGAGATAAGAAGCAATATTCTGCTGTCAAAACCCACAAATGAAAAGTGAACAGACACTTATGACTTCTGAGTAGATGCAAGTATCAGGTCATTATTGTGACTCTGATGTGGTGGCCAAATCAAAGTTAGGTTTGTGTTTATGCTTTTTTGGGGAAAACTGCAGGCATCTCTCAACCATTCCAAAGAAATCTAATATTTTAATATGGCCACCCAATAAATCTCAAGAGAAGTTTTCTGAAGCGCAAGATTTAAACAAGCATCCCACTTCTTCATACATTTACAGATTAACTTCAACACAAGGCAAAGCCTGCTACTTTTCATTTGTCAGCTTTTTACTGAACAAAAGCAATCCCCACACCCAAGAAATAAATCTTAGCTCTCAACATAAGGATTTCTAGAGTGGCTGAGGCAATGGAAGAGAGCAATCCATAATGACTTGTTTATTCAGAAAAGGAACACTAATTTCTTTCTGTCAGTAAAAGAAACAGAAAATCTTTGTAAGTTTACATGTATACAAGGTGGCTGCTTCCAACCAAGCAGCTTGAGTGCCAACATTTACAGATGGAACACAGGGCTGCCTTTTATAAGTCTCTTAAAACATCAGTGCAGCTCCTAAATAAGGCTATTATTTTGGTTATGAGATCTAAACAGAGCAATTGAATGGGATACTCATCTGAATTCTACATATAAATATGGAAAAACTATGGCACAGAAGGAAAGTACCCATGGAAGTGTCTGCACTTTGCAAGTGCCTATTGTAATTAAACATTCAGCACTTGGAAACATGTCAGACTAGTGTCACACAAACAGTTTTCCATGTGTCTGCCTGGGATGTTTCTAGTAACTTTACGATTTCAAACAAGCAGAGAATGTTGAAAATTGGAACCTCATTCAATCTCCTGTCTGCTGGCAAAATAAATAAATAAACTGAACTGGACTTCTAAATGACAAATGAGGTCTTGTCAAAGGGACTGTAATATCTCCTTTTCCATGTTCCACCCTGTGATCAAAGAACGCTTCCTTGCTTTGGAGTAACATATGGCATGTAGCACAGGCACATCAGCAAGAGACCACAATACACAGCTGCTAAATAGGATTTTTCAAGTTAAAAAGTCAAGACAAGCTGCTGGAGGAGTACTGCCTTTATCTTTCACAGAGGTAGAGAGATTTGTTTGACCCAGGCAATAGCAAAAGACTGTGACCAATCTGGGGTGCAAATACAAACCAGAGCCAGAGGCCTATAGTTTGGGCTGGATGATCTTACAGCCTTAGCTCTCCACAGCTTCTGTCTGCAGTTAGAACATGTTACCTGGTTCTGCTGTGCAACACAGAAGAGGAGTGCATGAGGAAGACATCCCCAGAGGGTGAGTCTTTCCTCTCCCTTCCCTCTCTCGTTACAATCCAGCAACTCCAGCAGCAGTTATAAACATGAATCCCCGCCTGGTGTTATCTCTTGAGGTTGCATTTAGCACTTGCTGGTTACTGTGTGTTCATGATATTGTAAGCTGGGGAGATGCAGGGTGGGTTACAGAAAAAGGTTTACATGGATCCATAACTACTGGTCACTGTGCCTTGTACAATTGTAGTGGTGTGTCACAAGGAATTATTGGGATAAGTTGTGCAGACTCGTCCTGGAGCAAGGCCAGCTTGGAGGTGTTTCCCTGTGCTCTGGATACAGCATTTGGTCCAACGGGATGCAGATGAGAGAAAACACTTAGTTAAATTGGACTAAATCATCAGGCACCCTTAAGCATCATGTCACTGTGATTTTAAATGCTTATGTGGAATTATGACCCATGCTTTTAGTGTTTGCACCAAATATTGTGCACATCAGTTTTGTTCATACACATTGCTTCTGAAGCTGGGCTGAAAAGTTGCACAACTATATTGTTATTACAGATTTGATAGGCTCTGCAGCCCACAGGAAAAGATACAAAAGATACACTGCTTTAGAGACTACATTTTGAAAACATGGGCATATGTGTATGACTTGGCTGAAAGATCACTAAGGCATTGATACAATAACCACTATAAATATTTGAAAGGTGTCAACACCTAGGTCTATATTTTCCCCACAGATGCCAACACAATGTTTCCATTGATTAGCTGTTCTCTAATACAAGTCTGTGCATGGAAAGTGTATGTTAAAAAGAATCTTATACAGATTGTGCCAGGATTTCACTTCCCCTGCTTTTGTTGTACTGGTCTGAGATGACTAAACACAGTGGAAGTTTGCAGATGTTTTTATTACAGGTTAAAATCAGGAGCTGTTAGGAAAAAAAAAAAAAAAAGAATAGACAGTTGTGTGGACTGACAGGCTCAGAATGGTGTGATTATTTGGGTCAATCACTTTCTGGATAATGTTCTCTCTTGATTAAGCAAGCAGCTTGAATTGCCATAATACTCACTCAGAGTGCTAATATTCCTTGCAAGAGGACACTCAACTGAGTCTAGTGAACTACTTGCATTGTTTAGGTGTGTTCAATCCACTTTTCATGAGAATACTCATGAATTTTGAATTATTTGTTGTTCTTTTTGCTTTTAAGCTTGCTTTGAAGTCCATCGTTTTAGTACCCAAGAGTACAAAAAGTCACCTGTCATGTTTATGGCAGAGGCGGGAGCACACATCTCCTTAACCTGCAGCTTGTGTTGCAGCTCAATAAACCAGTTAACACATGCTGCCTCACTTTATGATGGAAAAGGGTCCTGTTAATCCCATTAACTCTGTGAAGCTAATTCTGTGTTTGAAGTTAGCCTGTGCTGTATCTAATTCCATACCTAATGGAAAGAGGCCTTTAACTGTGCTAATTATTTTCAGCTTATGATGCTCACACACATGCTCACCACTAATAAGACAAACTGAAGTTTTCACACGTGTGCCTAATTAATGTTCCTATTACTACATAAGGATAGGTCAGAGAAATTTTGAAGCAACAAAATTGGGTTCAGATAGATTCCAAAGTAGGAACATTTCACAAAGAATGGTCAGCTACTTAGGTATTGGAAGCAAATAATGAAAATGTTACTAAAGAATTGAACCTTTCAATCTGGACTTTTAGAATCAGAACACCATATTTTGAAACATGTTTTTATTTTGATTTTTTTTTACTTTGTATAGTAGTAGCCTTTAAAATTTGAAATGTAGTGATTTTCTCTTACATTAAATATTTTAGTGAATTATAAAGCTCATATTTGAGATAATTTATCCCTCGTGTAGAATCTTGAAATATTTTGGGTTTTCTCTGATTTGAGTAGAAGCATGTCTGGAATTTTCAAACTCCTTCATAAAGTAGAAGTTTGGATCTTTTGTTTTCATACAGCTTTATTAGAAAATCACTTGGTTCCTCTCTCTGGGCTTTGCTAACACATTTTTCAGTTCAGTTTCCACTTGAGCTCTGACTGAAGTTGTGCCAGGTCAAATTGAACAAAACTTCTGAAAAATGAAGTTGGTTTAAGAGGAAAAAAGAATTAGAGATTCAAACATAATTTTTAGATCCCCTTCCTGAAAAAAAACTACAGAAACTTGTTAATAGTTCTAGAGCTATCAGCCAATAATGATCTCCATCTAGCGTTCTGAAACTGTAGGTTAGTCTACAGAATTAAGACTATCCAGCCTGTTTAATCTATTTAGCACTGAAATTATGTCCTTAAAATGAAAGTATTAAAGAACTAAGCTGCTTACTTGGGCTGTTTTTTTCATGTCTTTGTTTGGTTTTATCTCACAGCAGTTAATACACCCACAGACTTGTACTCAACAGAAATAGCACTCAGATTTTACACACAGAGGAAATATTCCATAAAAGCTTTTAATTAGGTTACAAATAGTCCAAGGGTTGTTAATATTTACCCTATAGATGGCGGCTTTCCTTTGTTTGCAGACCTTGATGTGAAAATCGTTTTGACCCCCTTGGCAATAATGGCAGCGATATTGTGTTAATGGTGTTGGCACAGGGACAGAACACAGGTGCACTTTTATTGAGCCACGTCTTGCTGGTGAGTGTCAGCATGACATGCAATAGGTGACTGGGACCAGCATGCCCTGGAGAACATCAAGCCCTGTGTGAGAGGTGATGAACCTGTGGACATCCAGAGGTGTATGTGAGATAAGCGGAGCACAGCTGCAGACTGCAATGCTGCTCAGATCAAAGCCTTAATTTAACAGCATCTTTTGAGTAACATTATGTGCCTGTTAGCAAGGAAACCCTCAGTCGGCCTCAAGGTGATACCACTTTTCACCACGCTGGGGGAAGCCCCAAGTAGATGCCAGTGGCCTCTATTTTGAGATGCAGGAGGCAAACTGGTTTTGGCATTTTTATATGTGCAGTGTGTGCTTTCAGCTTGTTTCATTACCCTTTGAAGTACCTCGCTTTCCTGTGAGAAACAGAGCTCCTTGGATTTTCTATATGTGTAGTAGGAGAGCAAAGGCATAAACATCAGGCACTTCTGTAGCCTCTGTGTCCAGCAAGGTTTCCTCACAAAACTACGAGGTCTTACACTGGTGGGAACCATGGTCCTGGTCCCATCATACCATCCTATTCTGTGGGACTATCCTACCCATATGTCTGGGCTGCCATGCTCCTGGGGTTCCTTATTCAGTGAGACCTAAGGCAATATGGTAGGTGCTGCAGGTGCCATAAGTACTCTGAGATATGTGAATGTAACATAATCTGTACATGTATTTCAGTCAAAAAAAGGACATTTCCTAACCATTGGAGCAAACAGATTAGCCTTCAAGTTAGAGTAAAATAGACAAAAGACCAAAGCAATATGCAAATGAAACACAAATGATAGTGGAGGATGCTACGGGTGACTTGGGCCTGTGTCAGGAAATGAGTGGGCAAATTCCCCATCACTTTTGTGCAACATGAGGCTTATCACATGGAAAGCTTGCTTTTGGCTGGCTGTAGTAAAGCTGAGATGATGCCACATCTAATCATGGCTGAGTACAAACTCAAGTGTGGAATGAACCTTCACTTTTTGGTTTTGTGTTTTTTGCGTTTCAATGCAGTCATTCCAGATGTCTTTCTAGCCACTCAAGCTTCATTTCTAAATCTCTGTACACTGCAGAGGTACCTGAAAATGATTCCACTCACTGTACAGTACTTGTAGCATTCACTCTGAATCTGCCTGGAACTTAGCTATTAGGCAGCCCAGATCTTAGAAACACAGAGCAAAATGTTTCCCAAGAATAAACATGCACTGAGAATGCTGTTTTCAAATTGTATTCTGTTCTAGGTCTATACTCCCCAGTTGGAGGTGGTGTGTGTATTCTTTATAAGCACAAAGACAGGGCAAGCTTGTTCGGAGTAGTGATGAAGACTGACAATAAATACAATTCGTGGGCAGAAATTGAGATCTTGCTGTACTCTGAAGGAGCAGAAACAGTAAGGACTACATGGGAAAATGTAGTAGGAGAAAATTTTTACATGCTGCCTTGGAAAGAGAGTAAGGTGGCCCCTTAAATCCCTTTCACCTCTATTTCTGTGACTCATCCAGACCTGCCTGTAATGGGCTATTGCATGGCTGAATTGTTAGTTTCACTTCTTCCTATCCTGAACAGACAGTGGGTTGGTAAAAGAAGCTCTTTGTGCTTTTGGTGGGACAGAATGTCATGGGGGTTGTTCTTGGAAGAGTCCCAGGGAAAGTGTGGGGAGAGGAGAGAGAATAGAGTAAAAAAAATCCCTATAAAAAGGCAACAAGAATATGGTGTGTGTTTCACAAAGCCCCACCTTCTGCAGAACTGCCATTTCCTGAGGCTGCACAAAATGTACCAGACCAAGGCATTCCCAGGCCTGGCAAAAACGGTTGGAGTCAGATCTGGGCATGGCCACAGAGCTCTATTCTCTGCCCTGCATCCTGGGGAAAAGCTGGTGGGAGCCAGATCAATCAGTGCCTGGTCCTGTCCTTACCACAAGGAGCAGTAGAGCTTGGCTTGGCCTGAAGTGCACAAAGCTGCTGTGAGCAATAACCATTCTCTTCAAACAACAGTGTGTGCTTCCAGCGGCCTTTGAAACACCTTACAAAATGGAAAGAGTGTTGTTGAATTAAACATACACTCTCTAATTGCTACATCTCTTTGATGAGGTGAGCCCTTAGCTGTTTGGACATCCCTTCTCTGCTAAGCTTTCTGTTCTTTAGTGCTTCATGGGTAAAGGGGTTTCTGCGAGAAGGAGACAGTCAAATTGCTTGGAATACAGTGAAGATCTGGGATTATTCCAAGAAGAACAGCCAAGTCAGATGGGGACCATCTTTCTGGTAACAGAGTCCAAGCAGGGAATAGTCAGGGAGGAGTCTTATCAGTTCAGAATAACTATTCTCTCTGCTTCAGGGAACAATGCGTTTATTTGGGTCAAAAACGACACTGTTAACACTGGGAAGGAAAGGTGGGGGGAATGGCTGTATGCCACGTTCCAACAGCCTTTCTTCACTGCCAATAACGAACAATAGTGGATTTTTATCAACAAGAGTTTTCCTGGAAAACTTCAAGGGATGCATTTCAAATTAGATAGAAATGAGTCCTGAAATTTTATAGGAATTGAAAACTTCATGGCTGAGAGTGAACTGGGGTTGCAATTTACAGAACAAACATTATTCTCAGAAAGACAATGGAACCATCAGCTATTGCTGCTTAAGTGCAGCAAGGTCTTTTGTTCTTCCTGCAGTCACTGAGCACAGTTATATGCTACAGGAAACTGAGCAGAATACCATCAGAAAGATCTTCTCCTTCTTCCACTGACTGTTTCATAGAAAAGTAAGGGGGTTTTCTACAAAAAAAAAAGGAGAGTGGTTTCAGGGAGGGATGTGGGCCTTTTCTTTCCTAGAATCTGCAGGTACTGTATAGTGAGGTCCCTCTAGAACTTGAGGTGCTTGTGTTCCAATTCCAGATCTGACTCAATAAAAATAAATTCTTCATTACATCCAAGACAAAGCAAAGAGAGAATGGTTCAGATGTCTTCTATGTTCTTGATTTCTTTTACTGTGAATCCTACATTTTTTCATTCGTCAAAGTAATGGTGAACATCTGCTTGGCTAGAACATCTGGGACACTGCAGAGAGAGGGAAACATCTTGAGAGGTGTCATAGTCTACATTAATCATGTATGTAGTGTTGCTGTGTTGTATTTTCTTAGTTTATGCCAATATTCTCACCAAAACCCTCCAGCAATTGAATGGATACACCCAAAAGGTGGGAACCTTTCCCAGTTTTTGCATCTTAGGCTACACTTACCACATCCTCACTGTGTGTTAGAAAGAGAAGTGGTTGCATACTGTCTGATATGGTTTCCAGATTACAGTTATATGGAGACTAGGTGACTCGGAGTGGCAAAAAAGCTGTGGATCTCACTGTCCCTGCAACTAAGACACAGCCAAATTCAGCAGAGCACAGTCAGAGACTATCAGATCACCATCATCACATGTTAATTAACAAATTAGTTAACATTAATTAATATGTCTGTAAATAGAATATGGGAGTTTACTTTGTCCTTTCTGTATTCTCCTCAATTAAGTGTTAGTTCTCTCATCAGATAGAGCCTTAATGAGCTGTTTCTTGAGGAGAAAGGCTCTTTGTGTCCTGATCTTTTGTCTTGCGATTCCAGGATTTCTGGGCAAAGGGAAGTCAGGGAAGCAAAACTTATTTTGCGGGGTTTTTTTGAAGTGTGTCGAATTGTTCGTACTGTGTTAAGAGCATGCTGCATCAGTCAGTTGGTATTTTTGGTCTCGGCATTAGTCTATCCGAATAGTTCTGCTGCTAGTAAATCATATCTGTTTGGGCCAAAGCTATTAGTGAGTTGATGCATGTCTGAGAGAAAGATTAAGGAAAAGTGGATAATAGCCTACAGATCAGGGGACTAGATGGGATAGGGAAGATCTAGGGTCAGACATTACCTCCTTGGCTATATAACACATGCCTGAAAGGTTTATTACAGCACAGGGTCAATAGGACAGATAAAGCATAACCTGTCTCTCGCTATCACCCAAGCTATTCTGTATCTTGGAAGTTCCTACCAAGATGGAGATGTTTCCTGTAGTTAAGTTTGGTGAGAAGGATTAATTTTATAAAATAAAGCATATGCCCTCTCATGGGCTGTGTGATGTTTTTTTCCTTAGAGATGAAGTCAGAGCTTACTTGGGGTTGTGGTACTGTGTCAGCAGAGATCACCAAGCAAGGAAAGGTAGGAGTTTTATATATATGTGTGTGTATTTAACAATTCCTATTAGCTCTTGGCTGTCCCCTGCTCTGCATATCAGTCTTCTGGGGTCCTAAATCCAAAGACACCAATGAGTTTACTTTGAATTAATCTATGACACCCCATCATTCATTAAAAGTGCTTCTGTTTCCCAGATCTGAATTTAAGTACCCCTTTAGTCAGCCTGAGTCAGCAAGGTCATGTCACTATGCCTAATCAATTTGGGTACTTATGAAGGTGCTCTGAACCATGCTGTTTCCACTCTCACATGTGCTACTTTTGACCAAGTATTGCATTTTAGCTGGTATTTATGCCAGTTAAACCAGATGGAAAACCTATAGCTCAGTATCTTTTCTCCTTCTTCAGGTCTCCCAGCACTCTTCTTCCATTGCGTGCTGCTAAGGTGAACCAGTGCTATGCCAGGCTACAGCCAGAAGCTGGGCAAAGCAGGTCAGTCCTCATGCTTGACTGTAGTTTAAGACTGGTACCATTAGTCAGCCCTGCTGGCTCGACAATCAGATAATAAATCACATTTTGATGAGGCTCTCTTCATCAGAGCATACTATAAACATTAACCTTAACGTCCCTGTTAAGAACAAGCAGTTTCGATGATCAGTTATTGACTTGCAGACATTCTGTTATCGAAGACAGAGCCTTCTCAGTGGGCTGAGTTGGAAATAGCCTAGCACATAGGTAATATCTACTGCATCAGTGTACCCTTATGAGACAAACCCTGACCAATGTCTTAGGACATGTATGACTTTTGTGCTAGCAGTGAGAGTTCAGTCCCATACCCAGAGAATTAAAACCAGGTGCTCAAGTAGGTGAAAGCTAAAATGGTGAGAAAATGCTAACAAAACATAACAAAGCTATACGAGCACCTTTTCATTTAACTAGCCCTAATTAATTGATTTCACACAATGTTGCACATGGAAAGGCTGTTGTTTATTCCCAGAGGGATGCCATAATGCTAAGACTCAATCTGGATAAATGCAGCTCTATGCCAGCATTCAAGCTGGTCATCCAGTGAGACTGAAGTCACAGAATCACTCTGGTTGGAAAAATCTGCTCTAAAGCAAATTGGATCCTTGTACAACATCATGCTCAGCAGTGCTCTTCAGTGAGGGAGACACCAAAGACTTCTCTGAAGCCAAAATAGATTTTGATGCAACATGCAGAAACCCATCCTGAACAAAATCCACAAAATGGGGTTTCAGCACTCACTGGATTGTAGGATTCCAGCCAGCTGGATTTTGCTCACACCAGGCTAGCTAGCTGCTTTGAAAACCTCTACCGCTTTGATCCCAATCCTAGCGGTACTGTTGGACCTTTGCTGTACAATGAGCTTGAGGTCAGCAAAATGTTTTTCAGTTGTGGTGGAAACACTTAAGCTGGAATTCCTTAAATCAGGGGCACAATTCCACAGGTAGAAATTGAACTCTCTGTGTGACATTTCTCTTCTTATTACACTTTAAAGTATTAGATCGTGCATGGTTTTGCTTCCATTAAAAACAATTTGCCAGATTTATCATTTTGTTACTTTGAAGTATTCCTTTCATTCTCCCCCAAAAGGCTTTAATTTCAGACATGGTTCTCCTTAAAAATATTTTCTAAATGTTAGTTTTGAAATGTTACAAAGACTATAGCATTAGAGAAATTCAGGATGGAATGAGGTTCTCAAAGGCAACATTCAGGGAACAGCAAAATGTCTCAATTTTTCTTCCACCCCCGCATTTCCCTTCAGACTCCATTATATTTAGTTGGCTTTCAGATATTTCTGCCTCCTGTACAGAGCTTAATGCTGAACTTTCAGGTAAGATTTTCTTTGGATTAGTTTTTGCTGAAACTGGTTCCAGAGGATTTGCCCATTCCCAGTGGCAATCTGAGATATCGAGACCTGTGGCTGCTCCTGTAAAAACATCACCTTAGTTAATGACAGAGTTAACTTTTCTAAAATATTGAAATGGAAGCCAAACTTGTGGATCAAAGTATGATTTGTAATGGATGAACCACAATTATGGCTTTTACTGAACTGACCCTGGAGTCCATGTGAAAGGCTTCTGCCACTGCAAGGACATCCACACAACTTCTGCACCTCTAATGCTAATCTTTTCCTCCTCAACTACACAGTGTCTTCAGATCTTAATTTACTACTCTACTCCAGCTACTTTTGTGTGTTAAGAGGTCCCAAGACCAGGCCTGATCATCATCTTGCTTGCATTACCTTCTATCTTCAGAGAAGGGAATAATCCATCAATCTGGTTTTCTCATAGGTTACCTTGGCTTAGCTTCAATCTTCTTGCTTCTGCTGAAATTCTGTCAAGGAAATGGCCAACCTAAAAAGCAACAGGAATAGGTTTTTGAGCAACTCATGTCCTACACATCCTGGGAAAAACTTGAGCACCATCAATGACATGGCCGTAAAGGCTGTGAGACAAAACGGCAACTGCCATGCACCTCTCCAAGCAGGACCCTGTCTTTCAGAAACTTCTGTGTCCACTGGAAGACAACCTGGTAGGAAATTGGACTGGAAAATTCTTACTGCCACTTTCTTTCCATTTCTTCATGACAGCCCTTAAATCTTCAGGGGAAATATGTACTCAGTAACAACTAAAGCCCTCTGTCTCTTGGCAGTTATTATCATATTCTATGCACTATCTAGAAAAAGATAAAAAGGTTTCTGATTGCACCAACACAGAAGAAACATTTCTGTATAGATGTAATTTCTTTTTCTTTTAAGATTAAACAACGTTCTAGAGTTATATAACTTTGAATTACCTTCGAGTTCCCCAGGTAACATTTAGAAGGGAATGCCTTTGCCTATTGCCAGTTCTCAGATGTGAAGCATCTTTACAGACTTACAGTGTATTGACACGTATTGGTTCTTCCAACAATAAGATCTTCCACTAGCTGAAGTTAACCCCCAATTTAGACACCAGCATCTCTGCTACTTGCACTTGCCAAATACAATTTCTTTTGCAAACTCAAGTTTTGTGTCATCTCTTTTAATGGTGTCTTGTGTAATCTCTTTTAATATCCATTTGCCCTTTCTCTTGTTGTCCTCCTCAGTAACGCTCCTTAACACAGAAGACTTTCAGTCTCTGCATTGTTTGACATGCTCAGGGACTCACTTGTAGAACTATCCCTTTTTTCTTGGCAGCCCTTCCAAGTTTGGACTGTTCTATGACTTCATGTAAAGTTTCAGTCAAAAGTAAATATGCCACTAAGTGTGACTCATCTAGTGGGCTAATGATTTTGGGGAGGGGGGTGGACTGGTCTTTGTCACGATGTTTTCTCTTGCTGGATCTCTTATTCTGAGATGTCACAGACCCAAGGGGCCCCATTTGAACTCTTGAGTTTTGAAAATTCACCGTGATACTAAATATGGCAAGAAGTGCTAAAGGAAGAGTCAGCTTAAAACTGTGCAGAAGTAATTTAGCAAAGAAGGTTAACATTATTCAGATTGTACTTTGTACAAAGGTCCTTTATGGCCTTCAAAGGCAGGATGAGTTTATTGCCAGTCAGTATTTTTTTCTTACTTGGAAAAATGCATTGCAAATATCCGTGTGCTCAAGGCAGGTTTCTCATATGTGCAAGAAGAGTGGAGGCGTCTGAGCTTTGCTCTCATCTTTCTGTTCTGCTGACAAACATCCTGGTATGTCTTTGGAATTGGTCCACCATAACTGCAATCCCTCGAAAGAGTATTTCATGATTAATTAAGGAGTTGACATCCTGAGTAATATAAAAAATGAGAAGGAGAAGTGAATAGCACGAGGCATACATGAGTCTGATCAAGAGGCACAAGGTGGAATGCAGGTTTTTGAGAGGCAGGAGAGCAAACAAGAGTGTGGCAGAGCACAAAATGTCAGTGCAAAATGCAGTTGGAGGAGAAGCTAGAAAAACCACATGGAAGCAGTCAGAGATGAAAGACTGGGACTTGGACAGGTTGGAGCAATGGGCCGAGGCCAATTGTCTGAGGGACAATAAGGCCAAGTGCTGTGTCCTGCATTTCCGTCACAACAACCCCAGGCAACACTACAGGCTTGCCCAGCAGAAAAGGATCTGGGGGTGCTGGTAGACAGCCAGCTTCATATGAGTCAGCGGTGTGTCCAGGTGGCCAAGAAGGCCAACAGGATCCTGGTCTGGATCAGGAATGCCATGCTCAGCAGAAGGGAAGTTACAGTGCCCTTGTAATCAGCCCTTGTGAGGTCCCATCCTGAGTACTGTGTTCAGTTCTAGTCCCCTTATTACAGGAAAACATTGAGATGCTGGAACGGGTCCAGAGGAGAGCTACCAAGTTTGTGAGGGGTTTAGAGAACAAGTCATATGAGGAGAGGATGAGGAAGCTGGGCATGTTTCGCCTGGAGAAGAGGAGGCTGAGGGGGGACATCATTGCCACTTAAACTACCTGAAGGGAGGTTGGAGAGAGGTGGGTGTTGGCTTTGTCTTATTGATAAGTAATGACGAACCAGGGGCAACAGTCTGAAATTGAGAGAAGGGGGAAGTTAGATTAGATATTAGGAAGAACTTCTTTACAGAAAGAGTGGTGAGGCACTGGAATGACCTTCCCAGGGAGGTGGTTGAGTCACCATCCCTGGAGGTATTTAAGAAGTGGTGCTTTGTGACAGACTAGAGTGGCAGGCATGGAGGAGAGGATTTTTGTGGGGCTTTCCCAACAATCAAGAATTTAGTTTTTTGTGGGTGTGGGTATGGTTGGACTTGGTGATCTGGTAGATTCTTTCCAACCACGTTTATTCTGTGATTCTGTGATTAGGGGCAAGTTTGGTTTGGATTTGTGCATGAAAATTTGGGAAGAGTTGTCCTCTCTGCATATCAAAAGCAGAGAAAGCCTTGGGAAAACTGAAGGATGTTGTACCAAACCAAAGAGGAAGGCCTCCTGTTATGCACTAGGCACAATCCATACTCATTTAGGGACAATGTGGTGCCATCCCATCATAACAGAACTGCCATAGGTGGTGTTCTTCTATGTTGAGGATGCCCTCTGCATGTCTCCAAGGACTGGTATAGTAAGTAAAGTGGTCCCATTGCCACCAGCCTGCTGAGTGGCAGAAGATATAGCTCTGCTTTGGCCAGTTCTCTTTTGAGTGCCCTGCCTTGAAATGGGACAAAGAGGTTTGTCCTGGGAGAACAGTAACATCTTGGTAGTTTTACTTTCTGCCCCTGAATCAGTCAATAACTGTGCGTACTTAAGTGGTTTGGTATGTAGATGGAGCAGGGTTGGTTTTTTTCTGAACACCACTTGCTAAACTGTGTATCTTGGATGCTGAGTTAAAAAAATACTGTCCAGTATTTTTCATTGCCTTGTGAAACATCTAAAGTGGCTTTTTAAGAGAGAAAAGACTGGAGTGAGAGAGCATATATGAACAATTTTCTTCAACAAAACTGGGATTCTCAAACAAAGTCAAATGATTCATGATTTTTATGACAGGAAAAGTAAATTCTATTATTTTTACAAAGAATTGCACCAAGATCTAACTATAATTGTTTATAGAAACGAAAGTGAGTCATACTCAAGATAACACACAGATCATTAGGAGTTGGAAGGGACCTCCAGGAGCCATCAAGTCCAACCACCCTGTTCGAGCAGGAGCACACAACCTAAGACAGGTTACACAAAAACACATGGAGACAACTCTTTAAAGTCTCCAGAGAAGTAGACTCTACAACCTCCCCGGGCAGCCCATTTCAATTCTTTGTAACCCTGAGAACAGAGAAAAAGTTTGAATGAGGTTATTGTTTTGTAGAGCTACACACAGATCCTTGTCATTCAGGGTATTATCATCAGTTGAGAAAATTACAATCCCTTTATATTTTTCTTATAAAGACTCAGGTTGTGTTGGTTTGATGATTATCTAAGGGACAACAGTCAAGATTTCTTTTTCTAAGACTCAATCAGCCCAGAAATATTCCTGGCAATTTTATAAGATAGTTGAAGAAGAAAAAAAAGAAATCAGCCCAGACTTAATTTTTGTCTATTTCAGGCAGTCTCATCATGATTTAATATACACTTGGAATAGCTGACTTACAATCATGGAATCATTAGGGATCAGAAGGAACTTCAAAAGATCATCTAGTCCAATTCCCTTGCCACAGCAGGACCACCTAGACCAAGTTGCACAGGAACACATCCAGGCAGGTCTTGAACATCTCCAGAGAAGGAGACTTCACAACCCCCCTGGGCAGCCTGTGCCAATGTTCCATTACCCTCACTGTGAAGAAGTTCCTTCTGATATTTCTATGGTACCTCCTCTGTTCCAGCTTGCACCCACTGCCCTTTTTCCTGTCACCAGATAACAATGAAACAGCTTATCCCAAGCCTTTGACTATGGAATTCTCTTACTGGGTTGAAGCATGAAAATGTCAACGCTGATCCTTTCCTTTGTTGTGTCCTCAAATACCATTCTTTATCCATCATCCAGAACAAGTTCCATTTTCCACTATTGACAACATTCCAAACCAAAAAGCATGAACTGGCAGACATGGAATTCCAAAGCCTCAGAGACAATGAGGGAATACTTCTGATAAATTACTGTCCTTAATGCCTTACAGGTAAAAGACTTATAATACCTTGACACAAGACAGTTGATAAATGAGTGAAAAGACAGTAGATACATTCAGATGATGTTTCCATGTTTTAACATTGCACTTGAAACCAGGGACTTCCTAACCTTTAGCTTACAAATGAAAAATACAGATACAGCAGAGTGGTGGTTTAACCTCCAAGTTAGTGTGTGTTCACTTAAATTCCTGAAAGTGTGCTGCATTAAACTGTTCTTGACAGAATTTAGTAGGAATTTTGGACATTGTACATTAATAAATACTACCTTTTGTTATTTTAAGAGCAGTGGTTTTCCTTAGCTGAGAAAACCTGGCTCTCTCACTTGATTTATGTGATGCTATGTTAAAAAAAGGTATTAACTATATGTATGTTATTCCTGTACTTGGAAGTCTCAAAAGATTTTAAATATATCTTGACAGGTATGCTCATAAATTGTGTCTAAGGTAGACGTTTTGCAAACTGGATATGTACTTGAGACTTCCAAACACCACTGATCAAAAATACTGAAAGAATTCTCCAGAACTCCAAACTGACTGGTTTTGAACCTGTCTATGTGGTCAGTGCACCATCTATCAAACTGTCTTCAGCCTCACAATATTGTTCATGAGCTCAGGCTGCATTTCAGTGCAAATTCTTTCAATCAAAAAGACTTGATTTCATCAGTTTGAGTCAGATCTTTTGAGTGGGAGTCTCTGATGAAGCAATATAAAGAATGAGATAGGAGTAGAGATCTGTGTTCCAAAGGTATGTTTATGAGATTCTCAGTCACTATCTTTTTATACTCAGTCCAAACTGTGAAATGCAAAGGCTTTAGAAAAAAATGTGTTTAAACACTGAGCCATATGGTGTCTGTGAGGTGATTTTGGAAGCGTGGTCTTGAGAAGATGTAGAGAGGCAGAATCAAACACAGAAACAAGCTGAGAGCAGGATTTGGGGTTTCTTCCCTCTCTGTTTATGGGCTTAACTCCTCTGAACATTTTCCTACAAATCTCCTGCAATGGTTAGTGATAAAGACTGTTTGGGGTATCAAGAATACTTTTCCTTACTATCTGTATTGCACTGACAGCTTGTAGCCTCATGAAAGGGTGTCATTCCAGTAATGGTTTCTGCATTAAAGTCTATACAGACATCCCAAGTAGGACTGTGAAGCTTATTTTACTCAGGAAAAGTAGATGGCAACCTAATATTTCCTCAGCAGAAAACACTATTCTAGAGTTGGCAGTGACAAAACTGAAGTCAGTTCCCTTGCTTGCAGTTCCGAGTCCTTTCCAGGACAGTTCCCCTCCCAACACTTGTCCTTAATCCATCTCCAGGTGTGATACAAGGGCTTCCTTACTGCTTTTTTGATGCTATCTGTAACTGGGTATGCTACATGTTCCCTCTGTAAATTAAGCATTTTATTTTTTATATTGGGGGTTATGTTTTTTCCCTTATAGAGCCATTCTGTCTCCCACTGATCTTCCAAATCTCATTTGGATCATCTTTCTTATTTGCCCTTTCAGCCTGACGGAAGGGTATTTCTGTGTATCTCTGATGGGTCTCCCTTGTTTCTACAAGATCTGCTCTGGAATTGAGATAACTTCTTTTTGTTACAACTGTGTCAGTCTCTGAAATCATACTTCTTCAGAAACCTGAATAGTCCTGTGACACTTTTTTGGGTGACCTGGTGGAATTCAGAGCCATCTTCCAAGCTTTTACTGTTCTTCCTCACAGCTCTGCCCACACTGTGCAAAATACCTGTTCTAAAATTTCCCTGTTTAAATGTGTGAGAAACCTTTTACAAACAGAAAATACTTTCTTCAGCAGAAATGAGCCTTTTCTCAGGTTTGCCTTGGAGGAGGCTTGTACAAAACCCACAGTTCTGGATTTCTTTTCAGAAACCACATATGAGAATTTGTGAAGGACCTGAGTTTACGCAGCACTGTGGAAAGGGCCGTGATATATTTTATTATCTGGAAAGTGCCGTGATATATTTTATTATCTTTCTGGAGTGTTTTTTCTACTCAAAGGAATGGAATATGCTGTTCCCAGTATTTTTGGGGAAGTGTGATCCGTGTAACCAGATGAACTCTTGAACCATACTCTTCCACAATTGGATTGCTGGTGCAGAGGTGACCGTGGCATTTCTACATTCACACATAAAATAAACCAGGCAAAACATTTTGAATTCCAAATTTAAAAGGCTCAGGGGACATCCCCAGTGTTAGCGTACCTGTGTTTCTTTCAGGGAGCACACATGCTAATGCTTACAGTCTGAGGACAACGTTAACATATAAACAGAAAGAACTGGAAGTAGAATTTGATTTACTGCAGGGAAGTAAATTTCTCCAGGAGAGCGTATTGCTTTGCCTGGCAGTGCCAAAGTCTGTATCATGTTTTCTCTATGACTTTACACACAAGTCAAAACCTTGTGGAAGCCAAAAACTCAGAAGCCAAAACACAGAAAACTCTGTCAAAAAAAAAAAGAGTTTGTAGAGCTGATTGTTCAGTAGAGCCTCAGCTTTCTTTCGGGAGTTTTCTCCTTCCCACTGGGTTTCATAGCAAATACCTTTTTTAATTGATTCACTTTTATTTGCATTCCTTTTTCGATTGGCAGCCCACTTGCTTTGCCATCAGAGAGGCATAGGTAAAACCTTGCCATCAGAGAGGCAAGTTCTGCTCAAAGACTTTAACGTAAACTTCATGGTATTATCTGAGTTTAAAAACACATTCTGATGCTGGCAGCCTCAGCCATCAAAAACTGCTCCACAGGCCTCCCAGATGGGACAGGCTCCTTCCTCAGAGTAAAAAGCCATCACATTAGGTTGCTGCAGGTCTTGTTCTGGTGTACCTTCACTTAGTTTGGGGCATTTTCCATTTTTAAGACCAACACAAGATGACTGAGAAGGTGTCACTCGTTCCAAAACATGAACAGCAATCCTGTTCCATTCCCTATGGTTAGAGTTCTGTGCTCTGGGATGGAATGACCCTGGAATCTTGTTCAAGCAGGCTCCTTCCTGAAGTTTAATTTCCCTCTGTCCAGGTCTCTGTGTAGAAGAGAAGCTTCCATTGAGAACACACGATGTTCAGTCTTGTCAGACCACATATATGAACTCTACCATGAAACAAAGAGATTTCATACTAATGACCTGTCTGGTCCATTTCCTGAATTTTGTGAGTTTGCCCTTTTTTTCCCCCTTTTCCCTTTTCTTTTTTCTTTTTCTTAAAAAGTATTATGAAAAAAGATTGAGATTCATTGTTTCTCTGTTAGCTCAGAAAGGCCATGAGCCACGTGAGAGTCCCTTTGCTTTAAATGTGTCAGGGATGGAGCAGTCCTTCAGGGCTCACAGACACCATCTTCCAGTCTCCTTCCTACAGAGTGCCCTTCTCCTGCTGAGAGACTGTTGTCTGGGAAGCTGGAGCCCTGCAGCAACTTATTCCATGTCATGAGGTATCCTGTATCTTTTTTCTATGATTTAAGAGAAACGTTTGAGTTCAGACAAGCTTCCCTATGTTAGTCTTTTATGTCTTGCAAGTATTTCTTTGGATAAAAGTCCATAAGCTTAGATTGTACAAGCCTCCTTGGACTTTCTCCCTGTTATTTAAGGTCTTGTGCTTTTCATCCAGCCATAATGTGTTATCTAGCTCAGAGTGGTGGCAGACCTCAAGCAGATTTAGATGAACAGTACATTAAGTGTGTTGTGTACAACTTTCAGAGCAGGATGCTCAAGGTGTTCCTGTTCAGACAGGGACATCAAATCCCCAAGCAGCCTTTTGGGATGTGAGATTGGCTGGGGTATGTACACTTTACCCTGAACTGACATGTTTTCTCTCCCACTTGGTGTTTCTAAATAGAAACTGGAGTAGAATAAACCTCCAGTGCCCTCTTTGTGAAAATCCTGATGATCCAAGTCCACATTTGATGGATTTATAAAGCTGGGATTTAATTTCTGTTGTTATTTCCCTTTCTTTTCAGAAGTGTGAGCCCTTGTTTCTGTTAAAATGCATCAGTAAATTCCAATTGAGAAAGGCCTCATATTTTTGATGAAAAGCTTTGAGATTTATCATACCCCATTGCTCAGCATTGTGCTGATTCATTACTGGGTGCAAGGTGGAAATCCCTAGCTGAGTGCTAGAATCTATGGCAGAAAAGCAGAGGTAGAATTACCTCAAGTTTTTTCACACTTCTGTCCTAAATTTCTAAATGTTGGCTATTTTGAAAGAAAGGGGACTGTGTTGCATGAATCTGTAGTTTGTCTTGGTGCAGCTTTCTAATGTTCTTTATTATTTGGTAGTCGGGTCCGTATTTACCATTTGATGCTGCCCCCAAAGACATGGTCATATTTCTGTCTTTTCTGGGAAGTTGCAGAATTTTGACTCAGTTTCTTTTCAGATGGTTCCAGCAATTGATTCAATCTTGTTTTAATTATTTTCTGGCCATTGTTGGGTTTTCTGAGTAGCTCCGTTATTCATTCCAGTTTGATTGCAGATATCAGCTCAACCTTTCTCTCATGGGAAATTTGATTCTTCTATTGATACTTGTCTGCCCCATAAAAAATATTTTTAAAATGCAAGATTGTTTTCATTGGAAAGAGAAATTTGTGACAGGTATATCTTCAAGGCAATTATGTTTGCTTATGAATAATGTTCACAGACACCCACAGTACTGAACTAGGAGTTTGTGTCCTTGCTCGTAAGACTTTGTTGTTGTCTACAACTACCTGAAAGGAGATTGTAGAGAAGTGGGTATCGGTTGTCTTCGCACAAGTAAAGAGTGATGAGAGGAAATGGTCCATGGGCTTCAGAGACTTTTGGACATGACCATACACCAAAGATACTGCCCTTTGAA
This sequence comes from Upupa epops, assembly GCA_013397515.1. Taxonomy (NCBI): domain Eukaryota; kingdom Metazoa; phylum Chordata; class Aves; order Bucerotiformes; family Upupidae; genus Upupa; species Upupa epops. The sequence continues at coordinate 89,813 of VZRI01011509.1, forward strand.
GCATTGAATTTTCCAGTAGAATAATGGGGAGAGATTTGAGCTCCATCCCAAACATTCATACAGATCTGTTGGGTGGCTGATAGTGTCTTAAGCTTAATATGTCTTATTTTTTATACTGACACAGCAGTAATTAATTATTAGATAGTCATTAAGATACAGATATTATTGTCTATGAAGTTCATTTCTGTTTTTTACTGTAATCAATCTAGAACTGCGAAATGGAATTAATTAATCAGGAATGCGACAAACACACTTTGTAGGTTACAAGATGATGTATGTCTTCTTTCAATTTTCTTTTGACCTGGAGGAGACACTGCAGACTTCAGGAATGGCCTCTTTTTCTGAGCCTTCAAACTTTTCCCCATTGAGCTTCAGAAAAAAGTTCTGCAATGTTGCTTTATCTGTAAGATATTTTTCATAGAGTTGGATTTGTGGGACTGACCTTTGCACGTCTTTCCACCTTTATATTTGAAAGCTTTGGTCTTTTCTAGACATGTAGGATAAATATCAGAGGAATGAGTTAAAAACCCATTTGGCCAGGCAACAGGTGAACAGCAATGAAATTAAATGCACAACTAGGCGAGTTTATAAGTTTGGAGTAACACCTTTAGTGAAAATGAGTGTGCATTCACAGGGGAGGTAAACCAGGGCATGTTTCCTCAGTAGTGTTTTCATATGTGTTAAGAAGAATAAAAAGAAATGAATATATGGCAATTTTTTTAGTGGCAAGAGGCATTCTATTCGTTTTCTCCCCTGTGCTAACCTGAGGGCTTGTATAGCTGAATGCTGATCCTTTGCCCCCAGAGATTTTTTTAGAAAAGATGTAGTATAGCTTTCCACTAGTTCATTATTTGCTCTGCTCACACAAACAAGTCTTTTCTGCTGACCCATTCATATGTTGGCACTAGCATGTCCCTCCATGTTATTTATCCAGGGGTCAGCATGATCTGGACTTTGGCTCCAAAAGCAACTCCTGGCTATACCTGCCCCTTGGCCCCAAATAGGCCCTTTGTCACTACAGCGGATATTTTATCTGGTTAGACCTGGCAGATTCTACTCTTGATGAATTTCTTTTCTTGACCTCTGTTTTCTGCTTGCTTGTTTTGAACGGTCATTTTTTTTTCTCAGCTAATGAACAACAAAGGATGGGTTTTTCCTCCAGCTCCCTGATAGTTCCACTTCCATACTTGAGGCTCTAAACTTCCCCTACAACCTCTTTCCTCTCTTCTGTGAATCATTTAATCCTCTTCAGTTTTTTCCTCACAGATATTCAGCTTTTTGTATTTTCCCTTTCTAGCATGTATGCCCTTTCTTTACCTTTACTTCTGCTTCTTCAGGCCCACAAGTACTCACTCACCCATCTGTTGGGGGATGGCTCTGAAACATCTTTTTTTCTCCTCCAAAATTATCTTCTGAAGGAAAACGGCTCCGAACTGCCACTGACCTTTTCTGAAGGGGCCAAGACACATGTTTGAAGTTCCAGTCTGTCTTTTTCTTTTTTTTCCAATGATGTTTCTTGTGGCAACATCTCCCAAAATAAAGGCAGTTTTTTCAAATCTGTCTTCCCTGATCATTTTCAGATATAAACTATGCATTTTAAAACTCACCAATCGTTAGTAATTGAAGGAACTTTTGGCATGAGAAAAATGATGTTTAAATGCTGAGAGGAATCTGGCAGAACATTACTGTCTTACCTTTCCAAATGTTGCAAGATATTCTTGGCTCACTGCATATTGTGTAACAGAGCCATTAAACATGGATTATCTTTAGAAAGAAAGTCAGTGATTATTGTCAAATCGCAGTGATGAATCAGCTGAAGCTGATGAGATGCCTTTGCAAATGGAACTGATCAAGATAAGTGAGAAGTAGCCATCCTGTTTCGGGAATAAGAATGTTCTTAAAGATAGGTAAATAATACATGTGATCCCGCATTCATTGTCGTCTTGGAATTAATCTTCTGACTTCAAGATAAGCAAAAACTTTGTGTACATTATGACTGTCTGCTTTCATAGGGCTAACTGAGGACTTCTGCTTGTCAGCAGAGCGAAGCAATTGGCCAAAAGCAGGGTCACAGTAAGACAAAATACTTTTATTCTTCTGTTAAGAAGCAGCAGTTTCTGTGCAATGGAGTCAGTGTAAATCTTGGGTTTTTTCTAGTACTATTATTGGTATCAGGGGAAGACCTGTACTGGGAGCAGAACTGAAGAAGCATGTTTTTTTATGTCATGAGTTTGCTCATGTTGCTTCAAAAAGAATAAAAGAATATGCCTTGGATAAACCATATCAGGCTCCTTGGAGGGATATTTGTGCACTCTATTCTGACTTCAGAAATTCTTTCAAACCTGGGAATACTTCACTTGGTTTCTTACTTGACTTATCATAAGAAGCTTATGATTTCTGAGAAGAATAAACTATGTTCCAATTCTGTGAATATTTAATAATTTGATCTTTTGTAAATATTTAATGCACAGACTGAATGTGAGTTCAGCCAAAACTCCCCTTCCTGCTGGTGAGATTTTGCCTGTTTTGTAACTAGCAGCTAGACAAAGAGCGTGGTGGTTTCTCTCTTGCATATAGTCTTTAAATCAGACTGAGTGTCTTTCCAAGAAAGATGCCCTGAGTCATCCACTACTTATTGGAACTGATTTAGGAGCTGCTGGGCAACCTCCTCTGGGCTACCCTTGCAGGTGTCAGGGAAGGTGACTGTAAAGTTTCCATATGATCTTAAAATCTATAAATACATGGTTGATCTTTGAATTACCAGGGTCTTAAAAAGTTTTTTCGGTTTTCTTCAGAGAGGTTTTAAGATCTTTGATGTGCTAATGATCAGAAGTGTTGGGCTAGATGATAAATCTCAGCTGAAAGTTGTAGCTGATGAATTAAGACTTCTTTCTTGCCTCTGCCTGAGAGTTACGACACATCTTAGTAACTTCCTTAATAAACAGTGTGTGTATTCATGGGACTGGATGTGATTTTCATTGCAGCTCAGTAGGAAGCTGTTTTGCTGTTTTATGAAAGCTCTCTTGATTTTTTTTGAAAATGTCCTCGTGCTTTGTGGAGTTGAAACTGTACCAGCCTTACACCACCTTCTACCTTAAAGCCTGTGTTTAAGAGTCTATGACTATAATGTCATGTCCTTGTTCTGGGTTCAACAGAACAGAAGCTTGATCTTCTGTCTTTCAAGTCTTTCTAAAAAAGTAGGGCTAGGGACTATGGGCTATTCTCCAACAAAGGTCCATATCCTTCTTCTTTTCAATAGCAGCTCTATCCTGCACCCTCAAACTTTCCCTGGGGAAAGTGGCCAGTGCTTTCTGTTGAAAATGTTATTTCTCACAGTTTGAGATATTTCTTGGCAAACACCTTCTGCCCCAAATAGTAAAATATAATGTAAAAAAATTCATGACCAAGTCTACTAGCAATGATTGTGAACAAGACTACACTCAGAGTGATCGCCTAGAGCTGTGGTGCTTTAGGAATTTCCAAAGCTTTGTGGATCTCCAAAGATAATAAATCACAGCAACTGTGAAGGCCAAGATGAAAACAGTATCAAATAAAATACAAATTATATCTTCCAGTTTAAGCTTTCAAAAGATTTTTAATGAATATTTTTACATATGTTAAAATCAGAATTTTCTGTCAATGCTAGTGTATACATGCGGGAGAAAAAGGCAACAAATTTTTCTCTTCTAAAAATCAGATTTATTAAGTGTAAACAAATATCCTTCTCAGTCTGTCTGAAGCTGTCAGCACTAAATTTTAACTATGCAGAAAGTATTTAACATAATGTGTGTAAATATTATGCTAAAGGTTTCATGTCCTGTTTTGAACAGTGGCAAAATTTTCCTTTCAGCCCTTAGGTTTTCCACTAATTTCTTTCATATTGAATCAGAGCAGGATAAAAAACTTGCTGATCAGATCTTTACTGAGCTTTATTGTAATGTAGCTTAAGTGAATACAGACGGCTGTTTTTTCTTTATTTCTTCATAACCCACACCCCCCCACACCCCCCATCTGAAATATTATCCAGGAGACTGAAGTTCTTGTGGCATTAACATGAGAGTCCAAAAATGAGGCAAAAAGTAAATACTGTAAAAATATGTCATCCAAATCAAATACAGTGTCAATATGGGAAAGTGGAGAGGTTACAATTGTGGTTCAAGGTTTTACATGCAAGGTACCTCAAATGCATTTCAGATGGATGTGAAATGCAGAGGAAATGTGTTAAGTATCTTCCTTCGGTGTGATCTAAAACCTGCCTCAAGTAACCACCTTGGAGGTCAAGTTTCCATGTGGTTACCTATGGGCTGATGGAAATAGGTTCAGATTGCCTCTGACAACAGCATCCGTGGCTTAAAGGGTAGAGGATCTGCTACGGCTTCTCAGTGCACCATGGGCACCTTTATGCTCATCTGCAACCAAAACCTAAAAACTATATTGCGGTATATGGAACCTTTAGGTTTCCTTATGCTGGGCAGAAACTTTGGCTACTGACTGCTCATGGTACTTAACTGTGTAATTGTCTTAATTATGCTAAATTGCACCATCAAGTCCCTTAACAATTATGTGGGGTAGCAGCAGTATTAAATGACAAAATGACATTAATGCAGTTGTAGCATTGTCTAGCAGAAGCATGAAAGTCAGTAAATACCAGAGTTTGCACAGGTTTCCCATGAGGAACCACTCTCAGCATTGCGCACTCTGACAGCTGCATGAGACTTTAGCACAGGGAGTCATCAAAGTACCACTGATTCTGCAAAATGTCTTTGCTTGTGAGACTGCTTTTCCAAACCACTTGCTTTTGAAATATTCACTAAATAATGAATATTTGGGTAAATTATTTTCACGCAGTGGTTTACATCAAAGCACTAATTTTGGCTACTGGAACCCAATGGAAGGTCGGCAGCAATGACAACAGAGGAAGAACTTGCACTGAAATTCTGGAGGCTAAAGTCTCAACAGGTTTTGCAAGCATCCAGTTTATGATTCTGCCAGTACCTTCCTATAGATTCAGGTACTGGAGTCCAGTGTCCTATGTCCCCTGCCCAAGACAACAGAGCCAGCTGTGCCAGCTTCTGTGTGTAGGTGGACAGTTGCTCTCAGGAAAAGAACAATTCCTCCTGCTACTCCTGAAAGGTCAACACAAAACCTCTTGCATTATTTGCAGTATTATCTATTCTGTGCAGTAAGCACTGAGCTACGTACATGGCTCTTCTGCTACCCTTTCCTTCCATAGGACTTCTCTGAAACTTGTGTTGATTCAAGCCTTGTAATGGTTGCTTCAAGGCTGTAATGACTGTAATTCACAGGGGTAAACAGTTGTGAGTATGAGTTCAAGGAACCCTAGAAAGTTGCACAACCAAGTGCTGGCATTTTTGCTGTACTCTGTGAAGGCTGCACCTGGATTATTTGACGCTTGCCATGGAATAACACCAGGAATGAACAGAAACTAGCTTGTTTTCATTGAGTGCTGATATTAAGGTTCTTTAAGATGTTGTGTGGAATCCTCTGGAGCTAGCAAGCACTACATGTCTATTTTTAAAAAGATGGTTACATTGATGGCCACATCAATGAATCCCATCTTAAATATTAGTGAAGCATTTATTCTTATTCTAAAGAGCTGCTAAAATCCAGAGCGAGACCCTTAAACTAAACTACTAGATTGACTGTCTGTGCCAGTGAAACCATCTGTAGAAAGTAAGATTAACTCGTATTAAAGTAATAAAAAATTGTGGAGAACTATTTTTCCGCTTAACCATCCAAGAAAAAATCAGTGCATTCCTCTTTTTGTATTCTGAAGTAACCCATAAATTAGATCCATAGGTATTTGTAAGGATAACTCTGTGTGTGGGATTTGCTAATAAACTCTCCTGAATTCCCGTTTGAGTTTCCGCTGGTGAAAAAAGCAGTGGATATCCCCAGGTAAACCATCAGGACAGACTGAAGGATTTAACACTCCTGAAAAGTTTAAGCATTCCTAGAAATGTTTGTATTCCCTTACAAATTGTATTTAGATTTTTTAATAGTGTGAGTACAGCCAAGAAGGACCCTGTCTGGAAGAGGTCTCTCATTTATCAGCGGAATAGCCACACTTTGGTAGTGAAGAGGGAAATCATTAGAAAAACAAAGAAAATCTGTTTGAAAGGAGGAAAGAGAAGTATTTTCTTAAGATGGCATACCTTCCTGCATTGGAAGTCGTATGGCCAAAGTTCAAGATTATGTGGTTTGCCCTTGGCTTCCTTTGATAAATAAAATGTATATTCATTGCATGACCCTTCTTAAAATTTCAAATTCGGACTCAAACTCCTTCCAGAGTTTGGGGAATTGTGCTACCAGGGTTATAACCAATAAGCTGATGAAGGAGGGAGCTCAATGCAGAACTCCAGAATCTGAGATTTTGGTTGAGGACATCTCTACCATTTCAAAATCTTTCCATACACAATCTCCCCATAACTAGTAATCTACAAAAACATATTGAAAAATTAATACTGTGCTTGTATCTGTGTGTTAGCTTTCAAAGCAAACATCTTGATCTGTTCTCCTGGACTCACACACAGTAATGCTTCTGAAACTGCTCAAACAAAACTTTGCAGTTGAAGAACTGTTTTATCAGCAAAAAAAAACTTTATGGAAAAACTTGAAAAATTTTATGATGAATGAAATATTCTGCAAATGTATGTTCTGCATCATCCTGGCATCCTTTCTGCTCTGAATCCATTGGCAATTTGAGGGGGAAGGGACGTTGTCAACGATCTAGTTTCTTTACGGAATGTTACAGCAGCAATTCCCTAAAAAAATCTCCCTTGGTAGAAGCGGAACAGTGTGTCATATCTATTTTTGTTCAAAGTACCTTTGTTGTGGACAGAAATTTCAGTGAGCGCAGCCCATTTTAAAGCCAGATATCTTGTCTGGTCCCTTGGCTGCAGGCCTGATAATTAGCCTTATCCAAAAGGAGAAAAAAACCCAAGAAAGGTATCACTAATTGAAAAAATTATTTATATTAAAGAAGTTGTTTCTGCAGTGTCTTATAGTATAACTAGGGAGGGAGTAAGAATTAGGAGCCTTGCTAATGTCCCAAATAGATCTTAGGTGGCTCCACACCTCATTTCAATGACCGCTTTAATTCTTTCTGTTCTATATTTTGGATGTTGTGTGCTGTGATTCTCTCTGGGCCCATGGCAGCTTCGGAAGGATCATGGTCATCCTGATCAGCTGTGGCAATCAGGAGTGGGCTGGTCTTTGCTTTTTAACTCTGAAAGGCACAACCTCCAGCCTTAGAGAGAGAATAGCTTTATACTCTGTGCTTTCTTGCAAGGCTTAAAACTCTCAAAATTTGACTTTGAATGTCTCACAGATTAATTTGTTTGTTTGCAAGAGGCATTCCCTTAAAAGAATGGGCTGGACTCATATCTCAGACCCATGCAAATCTGGAGTAATGGCTCTCATCTTGGAAATCACTGTAACTTATGTTGCTACAATAAACCACGGGTTGGCTACCATGTCCTTCCCAATCATCATTTTAATTCCAGCACATGCTTGCGAGTGCTCTGCGGTAAAATTAGCAAAAGAAACATCTGGCAAACAAAGCGATTACCAAAGAGATGTTGCCCACTGGCCATGATTTCACACTCAGGATATTTAAAACAAATGTTCTGGTGCTATTGAGATCTTGACATGTTTGTGTTTAGCTCGTCGGGTCAGCTGAAATTGCCTGTGTTCATAGTGATCCCTGATGAGAGATGCTTGGAGTTGCAGCTTATTTAGACTATTCTCAGTATGGGGTACGACTCAAAGCTCCTTAGCAGCATGACTCTCCTAACAATGATATAACCCAACAGCAGGTCCTCTGACCTGCCAACACGGCTGTCACCTCCAGGGAATTTGTGTAGCTAAACAAAATATTTGTGAAGTAGTGGGAGAACAGGAGTCACCTGCAATGGATCTGCCTTTATTTAAGGACAGGCATACCATACTAGAGTTTTGTGTGGAAATGGATCACATCTCAAAAGGTGCCATTGGTTTTCTTTTCCTCTTGTATCCACTTTATTTGGAGATTAACACATGCATAGTTTGCTTTGGCACTTTTTGTTCCAGTGACAAATTTTAATTTTAGGATGGAACCAGCCTCTCTGCTCAGATGTTAAATGGTGATTAACTAGGCAGTAGAGTCCATGGAAGAGAAAATTGCTAGTGAAAATTGTCTTACTGTATCAAACCAATAATGTGTGTGCACAGTGAAATGGGGGGGAGAAGAAAAGATATGTCTTTGGTGGAAGGTTGATTTTCTCCAAAATCTGAAGACAGATGACTTTGCCAGGAAAGAGCACATGTGCATGCTCCAGCCTACTTGACCCTTGTTGCTAAACATTGCTGAAATCCCTCTATACCTTCCCCAAGCAGAATCACCATTTCCCCTCATCCCAATACTATGTAGAAAATTGGTTCTCCCCTTCATCCTGTCTGAGACCAGTTCTTGTTGACACAAGCAGGAGCAGGCAACTCCATCCTGCAGAAAATACTTCGCTGCTTCATGTGTGATTCATTCCTAACTTCGCAGTATGTACCTTTGTCTCTAGTACATCTTTGTCTCCAGTCCATCTTTGCCTTCAACTCTGCCCTTTATATGGTGCTCTGGAGACTGTGAAACCCGCTGCCTAGAGTAGTTTACACTTAACTTCTGGCTTTATAAAATGTTCTCACCTGACGCATCTCCCTCTGTTTCTTTACTGTCCAGCTGAGGCTGGCTTTCTGGATGAGAGTCACAACAATCTGGAATGTTGTTTGGGTTTTGTTTTGTCTTTATTGGAATATTTTCTCCATTCAGGAAAGACTAAGTCAGTCTTGGTAGGCTTGTAGAGCCCTTGACCCCAAAGAAGCAAAACATCTAGCCTTGGCCAGTCAGAATCACTTTAGTGGATCCACATTCTACCAGAACATGATAATTTGGTTAAAATGAAACACTTCAGAAGACATATTGATTTTGTCAGCACTCTGCTTTAAGAAAATAGAAAGGAGGAAGACTTTCAGTTTTATTGAAATGTTTCGGGTTTGCAATCCTACTGCTATTTTGGGTTTGTTTTCACTTCAGAGAAACTTCGGCATTTTAATATTGTTTTACTCTTTTCTAAGAAAAATAGTGTAAAATTTAGTGAAGAACTGGTCCTATGTGTTGAATTCTGAAGATTGCAGGTTTATTTTTAAAAGATATGAAAATATGTATGTGATAAGCAGTAATAGGAACCAGTTTTAGTAGAGACCTACTCTAAGCCAAAAAGCTTACGCAATATCCCTACCATCTCCCATCATCTAGCTCTACCTGGGGAAAGTGGAACTGCAGGGGATTCAAATAGCAAACTAGCATGGAATCATTATAGGTAATTTATCTTTTCAAATGAGGTATTTCTGCATGAACAATAGTTACAGCATGAACCTCCTTCTTTCCCACAGCCGTCAGACATAATTGTTTTTATGAGGCCTGGGATAAAATTCACTTGGACTTCTTGATAGCATCTTTTTGGTATCAAAGCAAGAGAATGTGGCATAGATTCTGAAAAATTACTACGTACATGCAAAATTCAAACTGCCTTTTATGTCAGCTGTATGCATTCTCCTTGAATTTCTCTTTACTTTTATATCAAGATTTGAAGACTTGTTCAGTTTAGCTAATACTATCTTAAGGGTTTTGTAATGAAATTGTTGATATTGACAACACTTGATGACTTCTGAGTGATCATTACTAAGTGATCCATTCAAAGTGAAACATTTGATTTATTTATTTATTGAGGCTGCGCATGGGGAAAGTAGAGACAGTTACGTCGGTAACAGTGGAAAGTACATATCTAATTCTTCCTATGCCATTACAGTCAAATCAGTCCTTACTAATAATATTGCAATAAGATAGATAGTTTTATTATTCTTAACAGTGTGGCAGGCTGTGGGAAAAGACAGAAAAGAAATTCAATATGAGAAATATCTGATATCATTAAAAATGTCATCACAGAAGTTCAACAAGAACAAGGTAGTTATGTGCCATCCCATTAAGTGTGTCTGTATTAATAAGCAATTGAAGTTTAGTCACATGGGTGTAAGTCAACATGATTAAGAGTGAAAACTCACCATGCCCCAGAAGGAGTTTTGTTTCAATTTGTAAAAGGAACTAGTTGTTTAATTATGAACGCACGGAGGATCAGAGTCAAAATCAGATTCAGTATGTATTTTGAGTCATGAATCACGCTTTTGTTTAACCAAAAGAAAGAATTTTTTTTATTTAATTAATGCTGTGGGAGTTGGACAATCCAGTCTCATCAGAACTAATTGCTTCCCAGGAAATGCTGAGTGCCCTGTCTCCCACAGCATCTCCCAGAAACGATCACTGTTCTGTAGAGCTGAGTTCACTGTTTAACATAACTGTTGCAAGAAGCTGTCATTAACTGTGTTACAGAGGACAAAATAGGAACAAAAGCGTGTTATTCTTGAAATGAATGTGGCAATCCGGGTTCTCAAAGCTTCCTCTTGCTCATTAAATCCAGAGTTTGCCATGTCTATCCAATACAAGCTAGAATAACAAACAGGGAAATAACAGAGGATAACTCCAAACAAACGAGGAAGTTGGACATGAAGAGGTTGTTTTGAGAAGATGGTGCACACATGCTTAATATATCCACATGGGAGCTGCCACCCAAGGAGTCCAAAGGGCAACAGAGGGTGCCATTGCACTTCTTGAATGTTTTTGGGGATAGTTTTCACTTGTAAGCTCTGACACCTCTTAGATAAAATACAGACATATGTGTTCATTTATAAATCTTTGAGAATATGCATGGCAGTCCTGGCAATGCAGGCGGTGGGGCATTGCACACATTTTAATACATCTGTAAGTACAATTATGTATATACATTGTTGGGTGGGGGTTGTACATTAATACAAAGGAATACCTCCTAGGCAGGCTGTGATAAGTGACTTCAGTACACAGTCTTTCCTACCTTCATCTGCAGTCCATTTATTGATTTGATAATCTATAGTCTCATGCCTCTCCCCTCCTCCCTGGTGCTTTGGCATTGGAATATTTCCCTACAAATCTGCTCCAGCTTGTGATCCAGCAGATCAAAATGCTTAGTCACTTACAGCATTTGCTTATAGAAAAAAAATGTCATAGCTTGTACTTGCCCCTCCTCACTTGCTGCTGTAGAAAAGGCACATTTCAAGATGCTCATTCCTAGCTCTCAAGTTATCAGAATTTACAGTTGTAATGTTCTTACGAACACAGAAGGCGATTTTTGGTCGGAATGAAGGCCTCTGATGGACCAAGTTATTAAGCCCCTCACTTTACTAACAGGAGGGTTAAAAAATAGTTCTAATTATATATTTTAAAGGTCTCCTAAACATTGCTGAAATATCCCTTTCTACATGGGGTGGTGCAGCTTTTGTGGCACTTCTTTAGCTGCATAATCATACCCTTTGTTATGCACCCAGCCCAAAGCCCATGTGGGAACCTCCTTACCCTCGTCACAGACAAGCACTATGCACACTTCATGCCACCTTTCTTTCACCCAGTAGAAGACACTTAGTAAAATCACTGATGCCCTTTAAATCACTGCCAAGAGGATAAGGTCTTAAAAGGCTTAAGAGAAGAAGCAGAACCAGGCAAATGTTGGTGTAAAAGCTTCATTGTGCAAATATGAGCCATGTTCCAAGGATGCTGCTACCTTGGACTTCTCTGAAAACAGTCTTCTCTCCCCTTACAACTTCTGGATTATTTAAACTGGGAATCTTCAGGACAAGCAGCATTTATTTTGAACTTTTTATTGCACAAGTCCTGCAGGCTCATGATCCATTCTACCACCAGAACAAAGTTAGGTATGTATTGTGTTGCTGCAACACAAATTTGAACACAACTTTCAGTTTCTGTCTGTGTTTGAAAGTCGATACAGCGACAGCTAATGACCTATCCCATTAGCTATCTACTGAAAGATATATTACATATAGTTAGTTGGGCTTTCAGAGGCAACAGTGCTGAGACCAGCCAAGTTCTAACTAGTTTTAAGGGTGACAAACATGAGAAATACTGACATCAGAAAATAACTAGCGTCTCTTTTTGTGTAGACTCATCTGGAAATGAGCCTACATTTTCCTCTGAGTTTTACTTAGAAGGTGAAAACGATGAGGTCTGTAATAAAAATCCCTGTGATGGCAGAAATGGAATTAGTGTGAAAGCCTAAAACATATGCAGGAAGAACTCCAATCTAGCAATGGCTTGGAGGTAGAGTGGTATACTACTGCTCCTATGATAAATGTCCTAAGGAAGATTGAAAAGCTTTCAAACTTGGAAAGAGGGAATTTTTTGATCACAGATTAGAGTGATTAACTTCTAAACAACACAAACTCAATATGGTTAGGGAAGCTAGGAGACATTAGCAAGGTTTCTCTGCCAACCATGTGCCAAACACCAGTACACACGTGTTAAAGATGAACTTTAATCTCTCCCAGGATGGTCCATGATGGCCAGGAGAAATTAAAAACTAGTATTTAACTTCAGCACCCTCCATGGACATGTTCAATATATTCCAGTGTGAAGGAATAACCAAGTGTTTTTTGGTTATCACAAGGTTGCTCACCTTGAAAAAAACTTGTGTTTAAATAGGGTTGCCAGTCTCACCCTTCCTGTCCTATCCTCACCTGCATTTGATGGTAAGCCAGGTATTGTTTGGATGACTTAGGCACCCAGTTCTACTTCTTCACCGTTGAAATGTCATCAGCTATAACAGATCAGCTCCTTTATACAACCACATTGTGTGCCTGAGGACTGATCATTTCGGTAATTTTCCTCAAATCCTGCAGGATTTAAGCTCACAGATGCTCTCTGAAAACACTGTGGTAACAAAAAGTCACGACAGTCCGTCTGAGACAGCATTAGGGAAAATTAGGCTATCAGGGAAAAGTGTGGACCCTTGACAGAGACTTGAGTACCTCTATGGTTTTCCCTCACACCTAGAAGTTGCTTGAGGTCTGAAGTGCCTGGATTTAGTGTTTATATGTTGTTGTATTGTAACTTTTCATTTTCAGCTTCTAACCTATGAAAAATTCTGGTATTTCATATTCTGTTACTATTCTGTGAATATTAAAAATGTTCAGAAATTCCAGCTTAGGGCAAAAAATTGAATCACCCCCATTTGAGCAAAGCTGAAATGTTGTTTTTGTCAAATTTTTATATTTCCTTTTTCTATTACAGCAGAGAAAATATGTTTTTAAGTTTTAGGTAATTTTCTTACACAACTTAATCAAAATTGACAGAAGAACTTCTATTTTGACAGAGCAGTATTATTCTGACCAATAGAGTACAAGCATTAGGATATATGTTATAATCTAAGTTTAGTCTTTTAATTTCCTGATTTTGGACAAATTTCTGCCACATTTCTGAACTCCTCAGTGATACAGAGGAAACCCACACTCTTCTTCTAAAGGTCTTTTTGCCTCGGCAGAACATCTTGCCACAAAATATTTTTGTTGTCAATGAGGCCATTCACTGACATCAGCACTCTCTGACCCAATAACAAAAGACTCCATAGAGAGTCATTCCCAATCAGAGGGGTCTATATGATTGAGGAAAAGCTGGCGGTGGTCAGAATGTTCAGACTTTGTCACCTACGGAGTTGCACCTTCACTTGAAACTCTAGCACTTAGCACTACATTCATCCTATCATCTGGAAAACCACAAAAATCCCAAACAAAATGGTGTATTGCTGCTTCTGTAAGAAATGTTCTGTAACCAGACAGAGACATTTCCCAGAAAGGGACACTAGCATTATGTGCAAATACATGGTTGGGCTTGTTTATCATCCCACAGATGCCCTTGACCTCCAAAGGACATTTGGAAGAGAAGAGTGGTCACAAAAAAATAGAGACTATGGTGTGAGACAGTTGCAAAGTACTGCACTTACAGTAATTTTCAAATCGGGTAGTTTTAAATGACATGAACAACATGCTAGAACTGCAGCCTGCAGTCACCACACATCTCTTTCATTGGTATACTGCACCCTTGCACAAACAACTGAAATACATGTAGATCACGATGTTACTTCTCCGTAGCACAACGATCTGGCCTTATCTCTCCCAAAATTAAGAGAAGATTTAGCCTGACCAAAAGGGAGAATATCTAGGCAGGTTGCAAGTCTTAATCTTTTCTAATGAAAGGGATATTTAGGAAATTATCTGTGACTCATAGAATCACAAAACCGTTTAGGTTAGAAGAGATCTTAAAGATCATCTAGTTCCAGGCCTCTGCCATGAGCAAAGACTCCTTTCATTAGACCAGGTTGCTCAAAGCCCCGTCCATCTTGGCCTTGAACACTTCCAAGGAGAAAACATCCACAACTTCTCCGGGCTGACCCAAGAATTTTCTGCAAGAGCCTGAGGTAAAATGTGATGCAATCACCATCACTACTGAACACAACAAACGCAACAGAAAAAATGTGTAGTAAATCTTGATCCATTCCTTTATGCACTCCTCACACTAAAGAAGCTGGAGCTGGAGAAGTGGTGAATGGGTGCCTCATTGCCACACTATGTGTTCTGCTGGTATGGCTATCTGTGGGTATGGGTGTGGGTTCTGCTTCTATGGGTATCTGCTGGTGCGCCTTACAGAACCACCCCCACCACATTAACTTAGCCAAACTGCCAAGGATGAATGTTGGTGGCACCAGAACAGGAAGACACTGGAAGAGAAATTCATATCCATAAGTCAGACAGACCTTTAGCTAATTATATGTCAGATCTTGAACCTTTCAGATAGTCTGCAACTGACATGCAATAGGAAGGTGGTACCATTCTATCCCATCTTTCAGCAAGAGATCCATGGACTTTCTGAAAGAGAAATCCACATGCTGTTGTCTGTCCAAACTTCAATCACGTGCCATTATCTAGCTGCCATTGGCTGTGATTCTGTGGCAGAGACTTTGTCAGAAGACACCCCAAATGACCTTAATGAGTCAAGAACTGCTCTTAGTATGTAAGAACAGAGCACTTCTCAGTTCTTCTTGTTTCAGGCGTAGTCCCTTAGTAGACACACACAGAAGATATATATTAAACAGCAATTTTCACTATCCACCAAAGATTACTTTAGAAATGTCTCTAAACTACCTTTTTTAGGCAAAGCACACTCAAGCTCTCTCTCTACCTGTATTTTTGTGTACACTTACACATGTGTACAAGATTACACATGCTATCTAAAGAAGAGCGTATTTTGTTTCTGTCAGAGCCCAACCATAACAAATCGTTTGTTATTCAAAAAACATCTCTTCATCCAGCTCTGTGTCCTATGTAACTTGAACATTACCTCATGAGTTATGATCAGCCACAACATTACAAGATGAGGATGCAAAGTACAAACTGGCTGCATAAACGTGGTTGCCTGGGGCAGGGGAAATTGCTCTGTGGCATCTGCCAGTGCCTTGCCATGAGCTTTCATTCTATATTTATGAAAAGGTACTGAGACACGAGAGGCATTATGCATAATCTTCAGCGTAAAAAAAGGTTCATGCCCTTATCAGTTTTCTGCAGTAATTTACTAAATGTTATTGCTCTTACCCAGCTCTCATTCTGGAGAGCCTTGGCATGCTGAGGTCCTGCTAAAACACAGCCTGTCTTTCTGCTCGCACTCAGGAGAGTATTTGCTTTGCTATGAGATCTTCTGAATACTGGATGTTTGATAGGCTAGTAATTGCCTGAATAAATACTTTCACTCTTGTTTAGTCAATGCTAGAGCCAAAATTTGAACTGAAAAAAGCTTGGGATGCTTATTGTTGTTTTAAAATAAACTTTATAGTGCATGCTGTTCATGGAATCATTGATTAACGTTCCTGTGCTGGAACATTTGAAGTGCCCTAGACAATATGGCAGAGAAATGTTTTACCGCTACAAGTTTTACATTTTAGTCATGTCTATTTTTGGAAGGCTATCCTAAACTGTTCATGGAAAAGTAAAGCAAACATTCTAGCTGAAAAAACAGTGATACATGTCTATAGCTAACAGAGATTTCATTGTTTGACTTAAACGGCTGATTGCAGTTGCTATCTACTTTTGCTGAAGCCTAATGACATCTTGAATGAAGTAAAAAAAAAAAGAACTCTACCAGCTGGACTTTAAAGAGAACATTTTTTAAATTAAATAAGAGTTTTAAAAAATAAACAACAAAAGGGTAAGATTCAAGTTTGGATGGTGAGCTATTTTTGACATTATTTGATGTAAGAATTCAACATGGATCTTTTTGAAATATGGTTCTTATTACCATTTGGATAGAGTACATTTCCTTTTCTTGATTCAATCATGAAAAAATTCCACTTACGGATAGTCCATACATTAGTGCAGGCTCTTTCACACATTACTACATCATAACACAGTTGGCTGCACTTGCTTTGAACAGGTCCACTCTACCCATATGGCCTGGTTTTGTTATTTCTTGCATCCAGCTGTTTTAAGTTATCTTCTTTGGACTATGTTTTTCTCAGAGATGTTGTTCAGCTACATGCACAAAGTCTGTTTCTGAGACAATATGTGAACGACAGGGGACTTTTGCACTTTTACATCTGTGCAAGGTTGGTGGAGCCTAGCGGTGTAGATTATCTCTGTTGTCTGCTAACCCCATTTCATCTGTATTGTCTATATTTGCATTACAAAACCCTAGAGGCCTGAATTTGAAATCCTTCTTTCACATGAATATTCTTGCTGGAAAGCAGCATCGTGCAAAAAGGTATCTTTCATTTTCATTTTGCCAGTCATCTTTTCCCCTCTTCATCTCTCCCCATCAGGTCAATGAGTCCTGACCACATCCTCTGTGCTGGAGAAGTAAAGGAATGGCCCTTGACCAAAGCTTTTCCATCCTTAGTAGACAAGTTAAAAGGTCATAGCCTAGAGGAGATTTCTACTTAATTCCTCAGCCTTTCAAACAGTTTCAGGATGGTCTGGGAAGCCAGGAGAAGCAAGTCCATCTCACAAGACCTTCTCCAATCATGCAGCCTTGCTCCATACTCATTAGGTGGTCAGACCATCAAAGTAACTTCCTTGTTAGGAAGTCCATAATCTCCTTTCTTGTTCTCTCCTGAAACTCAATGTTCCCAACATAGTGATGCCATTTGACATTACTGATCCCTCCTAAACACCTGCTATCAAATGCATCAAATCTTTTCTTGTCAGCTTGCGTAATGCCCCAGGTCTTTGCAGCATCAAGCAAAACTGATACCACACAGCTGTTGTAGAGTCTTATTTTTTGTTTTGAGGGCATGTCACTACCCCACACTTTTGCCCTTGAATTTATTTACATTGATCTTCACCTTATACTGATCAGGCTTAAAATGACAAAATCTGGGCAGAGTGGTCCAGAGCACTGGGAATGGGAATAATACGAAACCATGAATCCTGCCACAATTACAACTGACCTCAAAGAGGAAGGAAAAAGCCAGTATTAGTATTCCTCAGTCGACCCAAAGCCGTAATTTACTATAACACTTTGACATGTCTTTCTACTGAAAATTTCAACTTTAGGATTTTTTAAGGTGATCACTGGCCTTTGAGCTCACCAAAACATAATCAAAGGATTCTGTAATTCTAATTAACAGCTGGACATACTGTATTTATAAAACCACTTACAGAAGAGGCAAGGAGGCAGTGGATCTTAAACATTGTACAAAGCATAAGGTTTCTTTTTCAGAAGGGAAAGAAAGGTATATTACTGAATTTATTGATGAAGTTTTGCACCAAAATTTAGAAAGAAAATAATGTAGACAAAAAAGAAAAGTGGAAGTAAAAGCTCTGTAAATGCTTGTTTTAATTTGTCCAGAAATAGGTAACACCACTTACCACTGCATTTAAAATACTCCCTGACTGTTTTGAAGTTAAAGTGTAAAAAAACCCCTAGATGTCACTCAGTCCTGTTGTTTTTTATATTAACTTTTCTTGATTTTTTTTTGTCTTTTGTTAAACCTTTTGTTGTCTGTCAACATGCTAGAATAGCAAGCTGTGTCTACATATTTTCATAATACAGAAATAATATCGAATAAGGTTTTTAAAATTTTTGAAAGAGGCTAGAGCTGTGTAGAATGCATTTTTTAAATGTATAAAGTCTGGGATATGTCCACACAGAGTACAGTCAGACTGTGCCACCCCATGTAGAGTGTTGCATATATTCAATAAAGGTAACAACTATTAAAGTTCCTTCCTAGAATTATAGAACTTTATGGGAAAGAATAAATGCTGTATGATCTAGACATAAAATCATATAGTGAGTGTAGGCAATTAAAAACATTTAGTATGTTATCCAATATTGAGATGACATTAATAATATGATATACTAACATATATTAATATTAAACTGTATTTTAAATAGTAATATCCAGTGTGACTACAATTATTTAGTTATATTATATTATATTATACATATAAATAATACATTTATTATAATTATCTTTGTGTATTTTACAATTGTAATCATAATATTATTTTAATGATATATTCTTGAAGATAACTATTAAAACAAATATATACAAATATTTTTCACTTAATTGTTATATATCAGTAACTGTTAATTGTAATATATTCCAGGTAGGAATAAACTGTTTACAATTTTCAATACCACATTTCTGGTGCATTTTGTTTTTCTTTCTGCTTATTAAAATTCATAAAGGTATCCAGTATCACACTACTACTATAGTAATTCATATTTTTTTCTATTTGTACCTTCTTAAGGATCCTAAAATATTTTTATCTTGCAAAGGAATAAATCTAGCACTCAAGTAGGGCACAAACTGATTACTGCATACAACAGTTCAAGATGTGAACCATTAATGTGACCACTTTTTACATTTCTTGTTACAAATATTGCCTGTATTATTTAAATACCTAAATATAATTATAGATATTATTATAAACATAAAATACTATAATATAAATATGAAATATTATAAATATAGAGTGTATAATTAAAACAGTATAATTAAAAGAGTAGGACATTAAAAAACACATTTGAGAAGCTANTGAGAAGCTATTCTTAATTTCAAGATTAAATAAATATAAGTTGCAAAGAATTTCAGTCTGATCTACAGAAGTTTGTGCGGCAAAAATTTCTGTTCACAGGAACAGATACAGTAATGTTTAGGGTTGCTTCAGGATACTGGTCCTGATGAAGACAGGAGAAATCAACTCATCATGACATGGAACAAAATCTGTCCATACACAGGTATCAGAATAGCTCTTGCATTTCTATTTTTTTATGCTGGAGAT
>VZRI01011509.1:109186-154643 GCA_013397515.1 Upupa epops
CTGATTACTGCATACAACAGTTCAAGATGTGAACCATTAATGTGACCACTTTTTACATTTCTTGTTACAAATATTGCCTGTATTATTTAAATACCTAAATATAATTATAGATATTATTATAAACATAAAATACTATAATATAAATATGAAATATTATAAATATAGAGTGTATAATTAAAACAGTATAATTAAAAGAGTAGGACATTAAAAAACACATTTGAGAAGCTANCATCCAAGATTCAGAAGATTTATTGTTTAAAGTTATAATATCATTTTAATTTATAATTTAAAATTAAAAAATAATCTTGATCAGAATTTAAAAAAACCCAACTTGCTCAGACATTTGAGTTGCAATCTTAAGTGGTAAATATTAATTTCAGTGCAACTAATAACATGAACAACCACTACTGAACTCTGATTTGCAAGTAAATACACACTTCCTCTTTATGAAAAATGTATTATTTTACAAAAGTGACATTATTTTTTTAACTCTACCAGATATTCCTTAGAAAATGGGGCTCTGTCAGATACTTAACCCTCACTTCAGATGAATTTTTAAAGCTTTAACCATGAGCTGGGCACTATACAGAATGTGCCCTTTAATAGCAACACTGATACGAGATAGAGGTGCCTTTCAACTGTCTTTTTTTTCGCCAAGACCATGTCAAATGAACTAAAAGCGGGCCAACTGACAATGAGCCTGTGTGTGGCTCAGATCGTTCTTTTTGGCCAGTGAGGTAACAAATTCTGGGCAGCTCAGTTACCTGTATAAAGGACACTAAAGCAGAGGTGAATTTAACTAGAGAAACAGTGATCTTTGTTCACTCTAATTCATGAGGTTTTTATTTTCTGCTATGCCTGTTTTATTTTTCTAAATTTCAGTGCCCAAAAAGATCAGCAATTGCCTGTCCTAGCCAGATGCTATGACCAGCTGCAAACCTCCCTTAGCCTCAAAAGAAATGCTGGCATCCAACAAGTTTGAGGATTAGCTCAGCCTTGGTAGAAAACACTACAGATAAGGGAGATGAAGGTGCGAGCAGCATGAAGGAGCCACAGAGGGTCAGTGGAAAAACACTTCAGTGTTCAGCTCTGGAGGCAGATTGAATTTTAGGTAACTGTTTGTCCAGTGAGAAGATGCTGGAACTGAGAATATAAGGACTCATGAGCCTCAGCACTGGATGGCCTAACTGTCACAGAAACTTGTATTTCTTGCAAAAATGAGTTTGGAAATGCACAGATGCATATATTGTGCTCAGGCTGAAAACTCTGATATAGAATAACACTAAAAAACATCTCTGGGCAAACAATGTCCAGCTGATTTGTTTCCGAGAACACAGGCAGCATGGGCAGAGGTCCTCTGAAGAGGTTGATCACCATAAAGCTGGTTGGCTGAAACATTTCCCACCTCCTCATGTGATGCCCTGCCAGCTTTGATCTCCAGAGCTGATAGCCCCCTGGACTGAGCAGCTGCTCACAGGGAATTTTCCAAGAGGGCTCTTGTCTCTGTGCTCATTAGCCCTTCTGAGTTCATTAGCCTCTTCTGACCCAAAGCAGCCAAACCCTTGATGTTTACTGCATGATGAAAAACTCATCCATTGTATAGTCCTAGCAAAGGATGAGTTTAAGGCCTTCATGGCATAATACACCCATGCACTGACTTTGGATAGCCAGCAGAGTACTTTGGAGAATAATATCAATCTTATAACTATGACTTTGTACCAGCCACAAGAAGTCTGGTGAGCTACAGGCAGATAAACGGGGTAGGCAGCTATGGCACCCAAAGGAAAACTGAGGCCCCAGCACTGTTTTTTTTCCATATGAATAATGACAGAGAAGTGTCACCCACAGAAGAAAAATACTAATCCACCCTACTTTTCAAGCTTTGTCTTTTCTGTATCTCAGATAGGAATATGGTTTTTTTATGCATTCACTTGTGAACACCATAGGGAGCTACTATAAAACCTCCCCACACCGGTGAGTGAGGTAGATGGATTGCAAAGAAAAGCAACAACTGGCCTTCATCTGGCACAGGGAAAGTCAATGAAACTTTAATTGGAATAAAAACTATCAATGCATACAAAATGCCATCAAGATAAAGCAACTCGGTATTTGGCTTGTAGCTAGACCATGGTTTAAACTACACAGGTATATAAAGCTCCAGATCAACGTAGAAACTGCCCTTTCCCTGTTCAGCATCCCTTAACTCCATGCCCACCAGTGTCCTCTCCCTATACCAAAGATATCTGCAAGAGCTGGACCTTGGCAATACTCCACTCCAGAAATTGTTTGGTATGGGGAGTGAAAGAGGAACAGAAACTGGCTACTGTCCTGCATTGAGAAGAAAAATCTGAAGGAGCAGATTTGGTGCTATTAGAGTTAAATGCAAGAGACATCAGGGTCAGCAGGGGTGAAACTGGAGGCAACACAGAGCAATTATGTTCTATGAGTTCTGCCCTGTAGAGCTTACTCAGGTGGATCGACTCATTAACAACAATTAACATCTCATTTCCAGGCATCCCTTGTAAAAGTACAAGGGTAATCACTCACTCAAAGCTAAAGTAACATTTAAAAGTCAGTTTTACTGCACGTCCAAATCAAACAAACCAGATCTGAATTTCTACAGACACTCAGTAGTCTTATGAGCCGTTTCTGGGCAACCAGGTGGTGGTTATACAAACAGCCTGGCTACAGCTCCGGGAGGCTGAGTGTGGTTTATTCAAGCCCTTTCTGAATGGTGCCTAATTGCATTCTGCCTCTCTGCTTATTTATTATATTGCATGAGGTTGCCCTGTTACAAGTGCAGCTTTGCATGAAAAGCATCAAAGGGAGGTTCATAAGTTATCAGAGTTTTCTTATCTTGTAGCCAACATGATTTCCTCATCAGCACACATCTGCCTTGCCTTTACTGGATTTTAGCAGGTTGAAATAATTGTGGCTCAGAAAAGGTTTACTGCAACCTGCTTGGTTGGTACACACACAAACCACTGCTGATTTGTGTCCTGATCCTGCAAACACTGAACTTCTTGAGTTTGCACATCTGAGCAGTCCCATTGACCTAGTGAGAACATCTAAGGGAGTGTCTGCAAGATCCAGACCCTGAACCTGAAGTGGGGCTTAAAAGCATGGGTGAAAGAGGGTCATGGAGAAGGAAGGGCACAATAAAAACACACTAAACTGTGAACAACCTCAGGCTGTGAAATCACATGTTACTTTGCCACTGCTCATAATAAAACAATAAGGAACCCCTTGTAGCACAGGTAAGATAAACTGAGAAATGACAGAAGGAAATACTGGCTTCTAATCAAGTAGCATAATTCTCTCTTGGTCATGAAAAGTAACTTGTGCTGGAAATCAAAGAATGCAACAAGGGAACTATTGTACTTCCTAGCTATGGAAGAGTGATACATGTGCTGGGCAATAATGCACAGAAAAAGGTAGAGCACAGCCTGGAAGTTGTTGCTGAATTGATTGACACTGATGGTGGCTAATACATGTCACAGATTAAAAATGAAATATCACAAGGTTTGATTGTTGAATGGGAGAGAACAGCGGCAGCTGACATGAAGTCTGCTCACAGTAGGCTGTAAAGTAGCTCAGGCAAAGGATTTGTGCTGTGATACTTTTCTGTATCACCCCTGTGTCCTATTACCAAGAAGTATTATTGAATATAGAAAAAGTTGTTAAAAAAAGAAAATATTTTTATTTGGTAAATAATACTGTTCTGGACCTGCAAGCTTGGGAGTAACATTGCTCATTCAGGGTTTGAACTGAGTTACTAGGATTAGAGACAAGGCAAAAAACCCCTTCCATTACCTCGGACAGCCCACTGTAAGACACAAGCGTGACTTGCTCTTGCCCTGCTGGTCTCAGTTTTCAGCTTCGTACCCTGATTTGAGTAAAAATTACTTACTAATATTCTATAAAAATGGTTTCCTGGGTTATCGTTAACTTTTTGCCCTGTTGCAGTTGTTCCCACTCACCTCCCCCCTTACAGTGCAGCAGTAGGGATGAACTGTGAGCTGGAACAGCACAATCAGCAAACAAGCACAAGTCCCTTGGTGACTTGCACATCCTAAAACCACAAAAATCCTCACTTTCTCTCTCAACCCCTGCGCCAACCCAAATGATTGCTGTAATAGAGGCTCAGAGGAGTTAATGCTGGTGTGGCTTTGTATGGAAGTCCGAGCCTCTGATGTACCGTTGCATGTGAGTTTTAGGGACTTGCTGCAGAGCCCCTGTACGAAGAGCCTGTGGGGCTGGAGCTGATGAGCACAGCCAGAGCCCCAGCTCCTGGCATTAGCAGATACAATCAGAAAAGCACAGCTAGACTGAAATAGAGAAAGCAGACTCTTACGGTGGGAAAAATGCCTGTTTGTCCCAGCTGAAACACTTTGCAGCAGCTTTCAAATTTTGACAACCGCCTGGGAAAGCGTGGAGGGAGTCTGGAGGGGACCCAACTGCTTTGCCTCGCTTCTGACCCCAAAGACTCACTGATGTGTTTGTGCATAACAGCCAGAATGAGCTGACTACAATTTTGCAAGATCTTTCTCCAAGAGGAGAAATAATCTGGGTGGCTCTGTGCTCTAGGGATCATGGCTGGAAGCCTGAGGGGCTGAGCATTGAATCTTCAAGTAATCAGGCTTGACAGAGCCAGGCAAATTCAAACAGTTTTGGTTATTTGTTTCTGAAATGGTTTCAGGACTCCACCTTGGCAGGGATTTGCAATGCTGCCAAGTTTAGGTGAGAAACTGCCAGTTTCTTACGTTAATATACATCCTATTAGACTTCAGTATACCCAAATATTGGCAATTCTTATTACCTCTTCTCTCCACTGTGCCATTTTTTTAAGTGCCAGAGATTTTTTTTTCTGGAGATCATACTGTCACTGAAACTATTACAAACTGTTCTGTACTGATCCATAAAATTTTCTTTCATGTATTTCCATATAGTCTGAGATACTTCATAATCTTACATTATCAATTACTTTGCCAACACACCATCTGAGACACAACTGAGTAGCTGAAATATATAATGTTATATACCCCCCAGATACATCCCTTGAGCTCTCCTACTGCTCCATGTAAAGTGCTGGGCAATTCACTCAGCTTTTTGCACACAATTTTTTCAATACGCTCTGTAGAGCTCCAGTAATTTCTTTCTCAAAATGTTAGTGTGCACTAAATTAATAGTTTTCTTTTTTGGGGGGTGATGAAACACAAGCTATTATCACTTATTGAGCCCAGTAATCAAAGATATGTTAAATATGAATGTGGCCTCGAAATTAATAGCCTTGAAACAAAGAAGAACAATAGACTTGAAGGAAATTGCCAGAATAGGAGCACAGCAGGCTCTCTTCAAATGTGTCTTGACAAACAAATTGCATGCTAATAATCCTATTGTTCAATGGAAAAAAAAGACTATCTTACTATGTTTATTAGATACTCTGGAAAAGCCACAGCCTTTAATGGTATTGCTTCTCACAAATCACTTCAGTCCAATGACAAAATATGAACAATTCATCCCGCATTTAAGTAAACAAGTCTATTTCGTCCTGGAGAGAGGTTTTATTTTAACTATAAGATTATAATTTCTTTATAAGCCTGTCACAGAACAACATGGGCACTGATAAAAATGGAAATACATACCATCACCACACCTGGTATGTTTAAAAATTCAGAGTTTTTTCCTCCAGAAAAATACTTATTTATTCTGACAGGGAAGCAAAGGACAGCGATGAGGGACACTAAAGTTAACTGCTGCCCGAAGTCATAAACATCTGGTGGCTACTTTAATTGCATTGTGAACTAACCACAAAACCCTCTGCTAAAAGAATAGAAATACTTCCCCTGTGCAATATTGTATTTTAGAATTCCTTTCTTCTGAGTCAGTGTCAGACATGATCGCAGCACAATGAAGTCTGTGTTTTCATGCCTGCATCTTGTTGGAAATGTTGCGTGCCCTTATTACAATTACAGGGTTACTTAAAGATTTGCATACAGACGGATTATTCGGGTTCTTGCTGCAAGCAGTGACTTAAAGATAAAACAAAATGCTTACATTGCAAGTAAGTTAGATAGGTTAGTAGGTCTGTATATAAATACCGGTGGGTAGAAAGCACACAGACAATCACACAAGCTCACAACTTTGCATATATAAGAATGTGGATGTATGTGTATATATATTTTTATATATATATATATATATATATACACACACATACAGATATTCATCCATATATATATGCATACAGGATGCATTTAGTAACAACACAACCTACCTAAATGTGAATAGATATTGTTGTTAATAAAATACTTGCATGAGTTGTACAGGGACCTTCTAAATGTCTGTGCTTCCTGGGGAGACCAAATGACCTCTTTTTTACAGATACCAAGATCAAAGCTCTTGGTTTAGATACTCCAGCTGTCTCTCTCGTTGGCATTTGACATGCAACCCAGTCCATTTAAAATCAGGGGGCATGTAAACATTTTAACCCTTGGCAGCAGTATCTGAGAAAGATGCTAGCAATAAATGGTTATAACTGCCTGGGCCAAATCACATTTGGTGTCCCTCCTTTGAAGTCCATGCAGGCACTGTACCCTATGGTTTTGACAAAGAGCCAAGTCCAAAAAAAGGATGTAGGCTCTCCAGGCTGGCTGGATGTGGACTTTAGGATCCAAAGTGGCTCCGTGCAGCTGAATGGTTGCTTCCATACTTGCCGCAGGCCTCTCTGCCTGACCTTGGAGGGTCTTTGCTCATGGTTCTGCTTTGGCGCACTGTCTACATTACCCCAGCACTCAAGTGGCAATTTTCTGCCTAAGCAGAGGGCCACCTTTGCAAAAACTCCTTTGGTGGGTGTAGTCACGGGTAACACAAGCTAACAGGATTAGACCCTGCACATAATACAGTCGCAGCTATTTTCTTTTCTTTAAATCATTGCCACAGGAGGGTGCCCTTTTTCTGTTTAAATCCCTTGCTCAAAATGGCATCATGGAGTTCAAATCACTCTTGAGACCTATCATGTCCCAGGAGAGCAGGAAATTAGGGATGTGAGCCCAGGAGATGTGTTTTTTCATGCCCATGCATTTCCTACAGAAGTCAAGCCAGGTTCCTAGGGACAGGTGAGCAAACATCAAAAAAATCCTATGGGTAAAAGGACTTCTTCAGGGGAAGAATTACTCTTTGCAGAACAGTTGATGAAATGGTAGAATTAAACCTGATGACAGAACCCCAGGAATGTTCCTTCTCCAACAACAAAATTGTTTCTGCTGCACTCATCCATGTGCTCAGCTTCTGCAGACAGTTGAGTTCAGGACACATCCCACTCCTTGCTCCTTCTGGTGCCATTTTCCTTCAGGATAGCTGCTTCCACAAAATATTTTAATTCCCCGTGCCTGGACAAGTCCAGTTAGACATCTACCCCAAAGCTGTGCGTTTCTACCTTGGGTAGCAGCATAATGTTGAGCACCCCTGTGCATCAGTCCCTCTGTGTCACAGACATTCTATAGAGTGATTCATGAGTCTCAGGCCAAACAGTGCTGGCTGATTTGTATTTATCCAAAGGGATTCATCCAAGGTAGAGGTTGTTTCAGCTATACACATGGCCCTCCATGAAACGCTCACAAACAGTCATATTATTAAGCTCAAGAACACTCAAAACTACACTCAGAGATGAAGGAAGTAGAACACCTCCCTTATGAGGAAAGGCTGAGGGAGCTGNTCCTGTGCAACTTGGTCTAGGTGGTCCTGCTGTGGCAGGAGGATTGGACTAGATGATCTTTTGAGGTCCATTCCACTCCCTAATGATTCTATGGTTCTATGAATTAGTAATATTTAATTAATATCAACTTCAATTGTCTTTCAGAATATTTGAGTATTTAAAGTCAGTATCAGTCGCTATCAACTGCAAATAAAGCTATTAATGGAATGTCAGCACCAGAGAGTGTATTTGCATTCAACATCTACTGTCTGTAATGGTGCAAGTACTTTATACTGGTGAAGGCCTCAGCAAGCACCATCTAAGGAGGAGGCCACTGAAAAGGGAAATTACAAAACAAAACCAATGTCTGCAGTTGATTTTTCCCTATTATTCTTTCCCATAGAACTGCAGCTATTAAACTGTGTTTTGTGACTTTTAATTAAGTTGCCACTAATATTAAAATTTACTGTGCCTTAACGTTCTTTTAGCAGTTATGCCTGTACAAAGAGATAAAACAAAATCCCTACACCATTGCAGAGTCTAAACAAATGCAGTTTGAACACAGTGACAAGATGTGATTGTTGCCAACTGTCTGTAATCACATTGGTGCACTTATTTCCACTTCCAGATGATGTTACAGGATTTCCTGATAGTAAAAGTGTAGATGGAAATATTAAAAGAACCATTATGCTGTAGCTCTGTTATTAGTACAGAGTTGAGTACGTGTCTGTAGTCAAGAAATTGAAAAACTCAACCTGATGTCTTCGACACTGGTGCTGTTTGAGAACTGCTACCGGAAAGCCTGCAGCCTGGATTCCAAGCGTACCAGTCCTGCTCTTTGCTATCAATTGCTGATATGGATCACTGGTCACAGCTCTAACTGACTGATTACACAAAGGCACTTAGCAAAATCAAGACTAAGCTTCTACAAAGTTATGAGCTTCAGTTCCTAGCGACTGGCTCCAACAAAGATTCAAATTTTGCATAGAGTTATCAAAATTGAATTTGATGACTTAAAAGCTAAAGTCAGGGGACTTGTAATGCACTTGTTCTGTGCATTTACAGAGTCAGTCAGAATAATTAATAGAAAGGGAACAACCAGATGAAACATTAATTACCATGGTATAAATTGAGCTGCAGTGATTAAAAATGTATTTTGGGTCTGGCTTCAAGTGAAAAAAAAAAAAAGATTTAGATCAGAATTGGTGTTAACGGTGGAAGATCAGCTTTTGATTTGCCGATAGCAAAATCCAGATGGATTTTGGGAGAAAAATGATAGCACAAACGAGCGTGCCTCTGGAACATGTTTTCATTGATGGGGCTGTGAGCTTGTTTTCAAAACTAATTAACTGGTACTGCATCTACCTATTTGTACTGTAATCTCAAATCTCATTCTGCAGATGGCCTTGAGACATCTCTTCATCTGTTGCCTTGAAAACAGGAAGAAAAGCAAAGGCAGAGAAAGGGAAGCGTAATCAAAATTCCTGGTAGTAGCCAAAGTTCTGAATATCAAACTGCTTCATTGTCACAATTATTTAGGAAGAAGCCATCTCACTTTGAGGGTGTGCTATGATCTCACATAGCAAATGACAGATTAACAGATCAAGAGCACAGAATTTATGAAATAAATTAGTCACACCAAGCATAACAACATTTTGTGTTCTATTTCTGCAGCACAGTGGTATCCATTTCATGAAGACTAAGTTAAAGACCCTCATAGTTTTCATGGACATTTCAGCAGGCCAAGAACAGGGACCACTATACCACGGCGACCTAATAAATTCTACCAAACTGGTAAGATTTTCTTCTTTTGAAATTCAGAGAGGAGATAAATGTTTAAACTAACAAGGAGGAAAATTACCTTCCTGTAAATCTTTGCCAACTTCTAGTATATAGAAAAAGACAAATGGGGACAGGAGATTTGTATTAAAATATGACCCTTTACAACTGGAATGTCCATAATGGGTGGCAGTTGAAAGATCTGCTTTATAACGCTGTCACTTCTTTAATAGCCTCACATGCAATAATTTTTGCATTCAATTTCCTGTACATGTGTACGACACCTTGCCCAAGGGAATTGGTTTCCCCTACAATCCTCTCTCTTTTCCTGAGCTTTTGCAGTTTCCAACCAACCTAGAAAAAAAAAAAAAGGAAGAAAAAAAACTCCTACAAAAGCCCCCAGTAACTCTTACTGTATTTATGAAGCAGTGAACAAGTTTGCATTCTTTGCTTCCAGTGAGATGGGAAAGATCTGATCCCAGACAGATGGTGCCAGAACTCTGCCAGCTGCAGGACAAGCGCAGGGAGAGCAAAGCTGTCAAATTCAGATGCAAAGAGCTATATTTCCCTTGTATTTCTTCCAGCTGAAAGTGAAAGAGGAAGAGGAAGGAGAAGAGTTAAACTCAGCCTTGCAGATAATTGGGATAGTCCTGAGCCAGCTATGACAAGAGATGGTAAAGATGTCAGACCCTTCTTATCTTAATCTTCACAGTAGTCCTGGCCTGTCATGGCACATGCTGTATAACTTACAATTTATTATTTGGCATGGGAAATCATAAGGAAATCCTTTAGTTAACAATGGAAAGTTTTTTAAGCCTGTTTGATAACTGACACTTCCTTGTCTATTGTTTTTGGTTGTGATGCGGGAACCACTGGTAGGAATTGGTAGCCCAGGCTATGCCCAGAGGACTGACTAGACAACTGATTAGTCTCCTCTGGCTGTGCAGTTCATAAATCAGTTATTAAACTGCATAAGGAAATTTTATACACTCCATTATCTCTGCTAACTAATGCTCCAGGCTTTTAGAGCTGACTTTGGGCAGATAAGGAGCCTTAGTGCTTTTAGAAAAAACACTGATGCTCTGTGCTAGGCAGGAGCATTAGACTCACCAGCACAGAGGCTTTTAAAGGCTATGTCACATCATGCTTTCACACTTGAAGTCATCTTGTCTTGTGATGGATTATAATGCTTCCACCTAATCACATCCAGCAGATGAAATGGTAAACATTCCAGTTCATGAATGTAGGTCATTATGTTTAAAGTATCTTGTGTACACAGCTATCTATCTGTATGGATAAAGTTCTTAATATTTAGCAGCTCCTCAGCCTTAAATGCAGTGCTGGTGTTAAGGCTTTGAGCTAAGGATAGACCACTTTTGATTTTGTAGCAGATGTCACTCCTGGTTTTGGCACAGTCACATTCTTCTGGAACAATCTAATGGTCCTTCATCTATTTGGGTTTGAGGATAGACTCTAGGATGCCTAAGCAAGGGACTTGCTGGTGTAATTGGAGCACAGATGGTGATGATAGCTCTAGAAAAATAAAGTTACTTGCTTTTGTTTATTTTCTTCCTTTTTTTTTTCAAGAGACAATAAGCAATCATTTGGCCAGGAAATGCTGTCAATATTGGCTACCCAAATACAATAGATAAGTTAATAAAGCATTTAATGTATTAATTGATTTTCCCAATACCTTTAAAAACATTGAATGATGTAGCGAAATAAACTCCCATCTGGTTAATTTGTGTTGATGCTGTATTGGACATGGCCTAGAGAAGTTGCCACCTTTGATTTGTTTCATCCAGCAATGAGGGAAAGGAGTTCTCCAGCTATATTATCAGTGAGAACATTAGCCTGGCTGCTGTGCCATTTATCTTCTGTGCTTCCTGACATGTCCTTCTTCCTGCTGTCACGACAGATATTTCTGCAGCTGGAGACACTCTGCAGTGAGTGTAGCCGCCCAGAGCAGATACACCTACATCAGGCCAGACATGAGATGTTCTGAAAAGAAGGTTGTTGTTTCACCTTTACCTCCTGGAAAGACAAGAGTGTAAGCAGAATCATTTATATTACAAAAGCTACTTCTGCACCCAGGAAGAGTATTGCTCAAACACCCCTCAATGGTGTGAGTTGGAAGATGAGGAACAGTGTTGCTTATGAATTGCTTTTATTTTTTTTTCAGAATAGGGAGCAAGTCCTGCTGTGTTCCACATTTTTTAAAATATCCTCAAGGATAGAAAGACTCCAGGAACCTCCGTGCAGAACAGATCACAAACACAGCAGCTGTAAAACAACCCAAAAGTTTTCTAGCAGGTCAGTTACAGGATCCCAAAGTAGCTGAGCCTGGAAAGGACCTCAGGACCACTGACCATGTTCATATGGCTTTTGAATATGGATTCAGTGATCTACTACCTGCCTAGGGAACCTGTGTTTGGTCACACTCAGAGTAAAAAAAGTGTTTGCTGATGTTCAGAGGAACTGTCTGTGTTTCAATGTGTGCTCGTTGCCTCTGAACCTGTCACCAGGGACTACTGGAAGAGCCTCACTGTGTCTTCTTTTAGTCTTCCCCTCAGGTATTGATATATATTATGATCCTTTTGATCCTTCTCTTTTAAGGCTGAATAATCCCATTTCTCCTAGCCTTTCCTCATAGGAGAGATGTTCCTTAAGGATCTTCCTGGCACTTTGCTGGCTATCTCCAGTATGTCTGCATCTCTTTTGTACTAGGGAGCCCAGAACTGGACCCAGTACTGCAGGTGCAGCTTCACCGGTGTTGAGTAGAATGACAAACTCTCAACCTACTGACAACACTCCTCCTGATGAAACTGAGGATGTCATTCTCCTCTACAACAGGAGCTCATGATCAGCTTGGTGTCCACCAGCACTCCCAGGTCCCTTTCTGCCAGATGGCTTACCAGATGGGGAACCTCAGCAAGTACTGGTGCCTGGGGTAGTTTCTCTCCATTCTTTTTCATCTGTGCATTGATCACAACACTCTGGATACAGTTGTTCATCAAATTTTCAATCCTTTAAGTCCTTTCAATATCTGCTACCTGCTTTTATTAATGTTATAAATCTCAGTACATGAGAATTGTCTACTAAGATAACTGTAAAACTTGTATTTGACTGTTAACAAGCACTAGTGTTTCATGGCCTCTTCTGAATTGCCTGAAAGGTCGTCTGCTTTGGCCTGCTGTATGATGCAGATGAGGCACTGAATACATCATAGAATCATAGAATTATTTAGATTGGTAAAGACTTTCAAGATCATAGAGTCCAAGCATTAACTGCTAAACCTGTCCTTAAGTTCCAGATCTAACAACTATTAAACATATGCAGATACAGCAATTTAGCCCCCTCCCTGGGCAGCCCATTCCAAGGCTTGGTGATCTTTGAATGAAGAAGTTTTTTCTCATACCCAAGCCAAACTTCCCTTGTCACAACTTGAAACCATTTCCTCTTGTTCCATCAGGTGTTACTTGTGAGAAGGGACCAACATCCACCCGTTTCCAGCCTCCTGTCAGGTAGTTTTATACAGTGATAAGGCCTCCTCTCAGACTACATTTCTTCAAACTAACCATCCCCAGATGCAACCAGATGGTTCTGCACAGAGCAAGGGACCTCATCTCCCTTTTTGAAGTAATCCCTGTGGCAATGAGAGGGAAAAGAGACATTCAGCTATTTTAGAGGAAAAACATGGCCAAAGGAGGAGAATCAAAGTGATTTTAACCAGCTTGTTTTTCAGGTAGCATAGCAGTCTTTAAGAACCAGATGTTTTCTTTATTTATTTCTTTATATAGGATTTCATTTACTGTACTGCAACAATCTAGAGGCTCTAGAATGCCAAAAATACTCTACTTCACCCCTGTCTATAACACCTGCAAGCTGTCAGTCCCTCCACTATGAGCTTGTTTTTCTTGTCAAGGACAGTGCTGACCACTTATGCTGGCTCAAAGTCTGCAGCACTTGGTGCCAGAGGAAAACCTGCAACTTGACAAATTACAGCTGTTGAGCCTTCACACCAAAAAACCCTCTTCTGCAGAGCTGCTAGCACACAGCATGCAGCACTCCATGCTGCTCTATTCATGCTATTACACAAGTCTGCATTTCCAGGGTGTTTCCCGCAGTCAGTGTTAGTCCCTTGTACTATTTGGTTCAGCATTACTCAAACCCACCAAGGTACTGACAGCAGTTTAGAATCCAAACCTGGACGAGACAGGCGTTATTTTCCCTCTGTTTTCCTATGTAAAATGTGCTAGCTGAGGGCTGTGTTCAGATGAACACATCAATTACCCAGGTTGGACAGGTATCAGGAGTGCACACTAGCACAGCTGGCTGTGGTTTTGCCACCAGATCCAGACTCACCAAAATGTGGTATTGTTGGCTTGAGGTTTCCATTGCATAAGGAGTCAGCTGCTGTCTCCACAGTTTGCACAATCACAGGCTGAAGTGCAAAAATATTTAGTGCAACCATATGATAGAAGATGTTAAAGTCACAACTGCCAACTATGGCACCAGTCAGGTAGTTTAGCATTGACAGTGACTGTACATGTATTTACCAGGTAGGTTCCTGAAGAAGACAGGGCTTATGAATGTTTTTATTTCTGAGTTTTAAAACCTTGTGCCTGAGAACTGCAAATGCGTTGAGGAGTCCAAGTCTTGTTGAAGAAAGCAGTAGGGATGGAAATGCATAAGTGACAGGCACTAAGCACCTTTTGATCCTTGGCCTAAAATGTTATCGATACAGGAGATTGCCAGCAGACTTATTCTGGGAAATGATTTATTTGGTTATTCTGAAATTCTACACTTTGTGATGGCTGTGCACACATTGGTGAATTCTGAAGCGACAGCCTGTCCTTTCCACAGTAAGTTAAACACTAATGTGCTTTGGAAAGAAATGAAGAGGTATGGTATGAGATTTAGCAGAACTGGGTTTCCTTCACATTCATTCTCAAATTCTTTGTACATTTGTGGGCAAATCATCTTGTGAGTTTTAGCCTTTATTGCCTAAAGTCCAAAAATATTTCCTTTCTCTGCAATTCTTTGTCTCTAGTGTGTGTTCAGCTTGGAAGTTTTCTCTGTGTAAATGCAGTGTGTAGTAGCATTAGCAGGACTCCAATACGAGATGGTAATTCTGACACTATTGCAATCATAATTGTAGCCAGGTTGCAGTAAATCACAATATATTTGATATAGCAGTGATAGTTTCAGTGTAATTAGTCTAGAGAGAAATTGATCCAAAGGTCTTCAGCAGCGATTTAGACGCGAATGCC
Organism: Upupa epops; assembly: GCA_013397515.1. NCBI lineage: Eukaryota > Metazoa > Chordata > Aves > Bucerotiformes > Upupidae > Upupa > Upupa epops. The sequence continues at coordinate 123,935 of VZRI01011509.1, forward strand.
CTTTTTATGTAAAGTAATAGTTGTAAGGATTAAGAGTGGGAGGTTAATCTATCCTAAGGGCTAGCTCATTGTTTTCTCACGATTCCAAAATTCTTTGGTAAGAGACATGATCTGGACAGCTCACCATTAGCAATTTTGGAATGGAAAGTTAACTGCAAAATAGTCAAAGCTGGACATCTTGCAAAACTCCCTCAAATACTGATTTCCCTCCGAGTCTTCCTTCTAGAGATGCCAGACACATTCCTATCCATGTCCATCTACTCTGTTTTCTGAAACAGGAACACGTACACAGATCCATGTAAAGACACACACTTGCTCAAAAGGGACAACTTCAACTCTCTGCCAAACAACATGCACAATGGAAACTATATTGATTAAATAGCTTGGTTTTTTTATCTTAGGCTGAGAAAGTTTTCTTTTGCGAGAAAGGGTGTTGCTCATAGGGGAGGCTAACATCAAAGTCAACATTAATCAACATTAATTACTTGGAATATTTTTTCCTTTGCTTTCTGTGATGAGATCTCATTCCAACAAATATTTGTGACAGAAAGGAATTGTGCCGCTAGTCCTCCCCTGTTGGAAAAATATTTTCTGTCGAAGACCTAGTGGAAAGCAAAGAGGGAATGTGCCATGAATGCTTCTTGACTGGAATCTTTTATGTCTTCTATGGAATTTAAAACAAGCCCTCTTGGTACTATGTGAGTACACATCTGGTATAAGTCCACTTCCTACCTCCATTTGTAAAGTTTGTCCTTAAACCCTACTATATGACAACTTAATGAAAGCTTTTTGGTGCCAACAAATTTCTCCTTGGTCTTTCTGGACCAAGTGTGTGGTTCAGTGTTGCATCAATTGGGCCTCCTGTCCATCTATGTTCTCAGAGTAGCACTTCTGTTATGGTCTTGCCATTTGATATACACAGACTCAAGGAGTCCTGCTGTTGTCAGGGGAAACCTTACATCATGAGGATTCAAGCATTTTTACAGACATATGTAGAGAGGACTAAGTTTTTTTGGGTTATATTTCATATATCAGGGCTTATGATTACCCTCAGGGGCAACCTAGAATAGGAAAGCATGCTGCTCATATTTTCACATAATCAATTTGAAATATATGTAGAATACATTTAGGGTCAGGATTTATGAAACAGCTTTGTATTAGACAGAATCTGTTCCCATGGCACTACCCGAGTGGTCCAAACACATAAATGCAGCAGTGCTAGGCCAGTGGAGAGCACTTCTGGAAAACTGCCAGAGTACACAGTGGTAGGATGACAGTTCTCAGTCACACCCCAAATTCTTATGTTCTTCCATCCTATTAGAAGTGAAAGTCTCGTTACTTGGAAATTGCTAGCTGTCCTTTCAGTTTCTAAACAATTATTAAAGAGGTCTCTCCCAAGTTATTTATGGCTCAGCTGCAATCAGAAAAAATGGCTGTAAAAGTGTCATTGTGGATATCTGCTTCATGAGCAGCTCTGTTTACAAATCAGAGGAGTTGTCCGCCTCAAATTCAGCCAGGGAATTGAGATTTAAATGGGGTCATTCCTGGCTCAATGATCATTAGCTGTTCTGAACTTTGTGTAAGATAAAGTCCTCCATCTAGGCACAGATTTATATTGGTAGCATCAGAGCCTCCAGCACATTAATTCTTTTGAGGCCAGCACTGCCTACACTTATGTTTTTAAAGTATCTCACTGAAAGGTGCCTCAGAGCCATATTATATCAGAATTAAATGTTAATTTTGAATCAGTGTAATTCCTGAATCTGTTATGCAGTGTTGGCCAACCCCAGGCATTATTGATGACAGAGAAACAATAATTACATTTTACTGGTGAACAGTATTTCAATTTTAATAATTTTAATGGCTAATTCATTCTGAAAATCTTTAGATGAGGCACTGACCTGATGTCCTCTGAGACTGGAGGAGAGACAAAAATACAAAGGAGAACATATTTAGAAACTTTGACTAAAGAAATCTGGATTTGGAAGAATGGATTTTGTGCCATACAAATTTGCTTGTTGTGAGTTTGAGACTGAACTATACCATTAGGTTTAGGCTAGACGTTAGGAAAAATTGCTTTACTGAAAGAGTAGTCAAGTATTGGTATAGGCTGCCCAGGAAGGTGACTGTCACCATCGTTGCACATGTTTAATTATCATTTAGATGTGGAGCCTAGAGCTATGGTTTAGTGGTGACTTTGGCAGAGTTGGTTTATTGGTTGGACTTGATGATCTTAAGGGTCTTTTCCAACCTGAATATTTCTATGATTCTATGACTAACTGTGATATAAAATCAATCCTGTTCTAGCTGCCCCTTTTAGGCCATCAAGTACAAGTGTCCTGTGCATAGCATATAACTAGTCTGACGCACAAGCTAGTGAAATAATAGGCTTTTAATCATACTCCAACAAACCCAAAAAAAAAGACTATCCAATGCAAAAAACTGCATCAGAACCAGAAGTCAAATGAAATTGTATCTTTTAAATGACTTTTTGTCTTGTTTTCTCATCTTGTATCTGGATGTTTCTTCTTGCTTTTTTTCCTCTTTGATTGAATTCCTCTTCATGGTTTCCAGAGAGGCAAACCTGCTGCAGGCACAAACTTTTGTGACTATCTGATCTTCCCATTCTGTCCCAAACAGCTGCCATTTCCTCCGTTTCTTCACAAGAAGCAGCCTTGCCAGCTCTCCCCCAGTACACTGCCACACACCAGACTCTCTGGTGAGGATGCTCCTGTGCCAAATGGTCTGCAGGTTGAACCTCAGCACAGGCGAGAGGTCAGGAGACCTCTGATTTGCACCTTCTTCACTGTGCAGGAACGTCATTAAATATTCTTCCTTCCATATTTCTTGGAAGAAGAAAAACTCTTCTGAATCCTGCTGACTTCTGCATCTGTCTCTTTCTCTTCAAGAACTTCAAGAGCCCTTTGCTTAGCAGCTGTCATATTAAGGGGAACTTACCTGACTTAAAATTACTTCAGTTCTTGAGCACATACAGTTTTAAAGAGTAACATTCTCATGCTAACTCTAGAACCCTGTGAATGTTCATACTGAAAGGCCATCTTTCTTCCTTGATGTGCTGAAAAGGGGAAATAAATCACTAATCACAAAACTTTAGTTGGACAGAGTGCAAATGTCTCTCTATCTTCGTTCAAAGAAACTTTTGGCTATGAGCCCTAAACCCATTTGAACTGGTGGCAAACTTCCCACTGTCTGCATTGGCACTGAATTTGGCCCTTGGACATTGATGTTGTTAAATGGACCTAACAGTTCCTGAGTGAGCTAGGAGAAGGGTCCCCTCCAACCCACAGGGTCATGGGGTCTGACTCTCACTTACTCAAACATGCAAAACAACACTATCAAAAGCTCATAAACACCAGCAAAGGCTGGAGGTTAAAAGAAATGTCTGCATGCTTCACAGCAATCCAAAAGCAGTTGCGCAACTGCAAACATTAACACATGAGTCAGCCTCCCTTTGGAGGGAAAATACATCCCATGGTAGACACATAGAGTGGGTAGATGGACCACATGGCCCACTGCCATCCTAAATTATTGCTCTCTTAGGTCTCTCATATTATTTGCTAAAACAACCCTTTCAAATGCAATTTTGTGCCATGAAGTGGGGTACAGCTTCCTCATAGGTTGGGTTTCTGGCCCAGATCTCGTTATTTGCCCTGTTACCTTCTCAGTTTTCCACTTACCTTTTCTACAACCCTGCTCCCATTTTTCTTAACACTGTCTTCTTTTTGCCTTCTTCTCCCTGTTCACACTTTCTCAATCCAAATGTTTACAGCCATCAGCCAATATTATTCTGTCTAGTTTATGGAGCTCCATTTGTTTACTTCTTGTGAAGGGTCTGGAGCACAACTGTATAAGTGGCTGAGAGAACTGGGATTGTTTAGCCTTGAGAAAAGCAGGCTGAGGAGAGACCTTATCATTCATTACAGCTGCCAGGAATGAATATACTATGTTGGGTCAGGAACTGGTTGGATGGACGAGCCCAGAGAGTGGTGGTAAATGGTGTCACATCTAGTTGGTGACCCGTTACTAGTGGTGTCCCCCAAGGGTCAGTGTTAGGTCTGGTCCTGTTCAACATCTTCATTGATGGTATTGACGATGGGTTGGAATCCATCATGAGCATATTTGGGAATGACACCAAGCTTGGAGCCCATGTGGATTTGTTGGAGTGTAGAAGGGTCCTGCTGAGGGAGCTGGACAGACTGGAGAGATGGGCAGACTCTAACAGGATGAGTTTTAACAAGGCTAAGTGTCAGGTTGTGCATTTTGGTTATAACAACCCCAGGCAGAACTGTAGGCTGGGAATGGAGTTCTTAGGGAGTACTCAGGTAGAAAGAGACTTGGGGTATTGGTGGACAGTAAACTTAGCATGAGTCAGCAATGTGTCCNTCTATAACTACCTAAAAGGTGGTTATGGTCAGGTGGGAGTCGGTCTTTTCTCCCTGGACACTGGAGACAGGACAAGGGGTCACAATCTTAAGCTCCATCAGGGGAGGTTTAGTCTTGACATTAGGAAAAGGTTTTTCACTGAAAGAGTGATCTGATTTTGGAACGGGCTGCCCAGGGACGTGCTTGGGTCACTGTCTCTGGAGGTGTTTAAGGTTAGTCTGAATGAAGTGCTGAGTGGCATGATCTAGATGTCAGATGCTTAGGTTTACTTGGTTGGTTTTAGGTTGGACTGGATGATCTTTAAGGTTTCTTCCAGCCTCATCATCAGTACTGTGAAACTTGGAGCAAAGAAGGGCTTGGCCTCTTCTCTCTTGTCGCAAGTGAGAGGAGCAGAGGAAATGGCTGCAAGCTGCACCAGAGGAGGTTTAGGCTGAATGTTAGGAAGAATTTCTTCACCATAAGAATTATCAAACATTGAAATGGGCTGCTCAGGGCAGTAGTGGAATCACCATTCCTGGAGGTATTTAAACAACATGTGGAACTGCTGGTTAGGGACTTGGTTTAGTGGTGATCTGTCAGCACTGGTTTGAACGTTGGACTCAATGATCTTAAAAGCCTCTTCCAACCAAAGACATTTTGTGATTCTGTGATCCTACACACTGTGTTTTCTTTGACTCTGTGCCAGTATCGGTACGCAACTATTTGTTTCATTAACTAGTCTGGTATGTGCCCATATTTATGCCCGAGGGGTTTTTTTCCAGTTCAGTCTCTACTTTTACCTACACAGTTTAATGAACTATTCCGTCTCTTTTCTACGGAGTATGTTTGTTAAATGCGCTTTTCCTTAATGCATTAATGGAAAATCCAGCCTGGTGGAAGCTGAGATGTTTGATATCTTGTCATTTGGGAAGAGCTGGAAAAGTGAAGTCAAGCCACTGATGCAAGATGGCTTTATAGTCAATATTTGGCTGGTCACTTCCTGCTAAGAGGTGAAGGCAGGATCCCTTTGCTCACCTCATCACATAGCTGTGAACCTCATGCAGCTTGTGATAACATCTACAGCACTCAGTATGTGGGAAAAATAGAGTTTCAGCTCTATACTTTTACACACTGTTGTTATGAACTGTGAAACAATGGCAGTTTTCCATCCAAAACCAGCTGGATTTGTATGGGGGTGAATTAACCCTGTATTTTACATCTATATTTGTTTTATCTCCCACAAGGTAAAGCATTCTGGAAAATGGACCAGGCACTGCATTAATACATGAAAGCATTCATATCCTCATGGTAATTGTTATGAAAAGACATGAAGTTATCACACATATCACCTGATTCATTTGCACATAGATTTTCAAGCCCAGCTTGGCATATTTTCTTGGAAAATGTGAGGGTTTCAGTGAACAAGCCATTTAGTTGCTAAAATATTGCCTTTTTGCAAAGCATAATTGAATGTCTTGGAAGCCAATTAGCTCTTTCAGTAAAAGAAAGAACAGACAAAACTCAGAGTGCTAAGAAGTTTCTTGGTTGCCATCCACCTTCCTACTTTCCTTAAGCAGCCAGCCTGGTGGGGAGCTAGTTTTTTTCTCCTTGCAAAAATACTTGGGCATGTGCAAAGCAGATTCCAGCAGAAGCAAGTTGCTTCTTAACTAAGAGCACAACTAAACTCATTTGAGACAGACATGAAAAATGAAAGGTTAATATTTTGGCTCCAAGGTCCTTCTGGCAAAGTTGAGATTATCTTTGGAGATGTCAAGAAGAGCTTTCAGGACAGAGCCCAGAGCCAAACATTTCTGAAGTGACTAGCAGTTTTGGGAAACTCAGCTGTGCCATGCCCAACTTGAGAAACAGGGATCTGAAAACTCACCTCGTGATAAACCAGACCTCTTTGCAGGTCTGGAATGAGGTAACTGAGCCCATCACCTCTCACATATAAAATCCTTCTTGGAGCTGCCTTCCATTTCCTCTCAGCCAGGCAACTCTGCAAGACAATTCTCATTTCAGCATGAATGTCTGGACCACATTAGTTTTTGAGATGTTTTGGAGGTCTAATTGCTTACAGCAAAATTATTCCCAATGGAAAATTGATAGGTTTGTCATCTATTTCATCAACATTTCTTACAAGTGAAAGCTTAGATGTCAGTGTCCTGCTTCGGAGAGGCCTGCTAGATCACATATGCAAGGAGGACAAATTGTGCTTGAACTCAAGTTCATCGGTCAGACCACAAACTTGGCTCCATGCAGAAAAAACGGTTCTTCCCTCCCCACAGAGCAAATGAGGAGTTCCTTGCCAGAATTAATGGAGTAAAAATGGTTTAACCAAAAGGAAAGCCTGTCTCAGAGCATCTGCATTTTAAGGCTATATTCAGACCTTATAAACACAAGTTCATAACAGGATAATGCCTGAGACAAAGACTGTGCAGCTTAAAACTTGCCTTAAATGTGGAAAACATTGGCAAATGTGTAGTTAGGTTAGCTGTGAATCCTCTGCTACTGCAAGATCTTCAAGGTTCATCTGCTTTTGTCCAGTTCTCTTATATAGCCATAGGGTGAAAACACTCACCTGAAATACAGCAGACTGAACTGGAGATTTGGAAACAATACTCCTCTTCCAGCTCATCTCTCCCTGTCTCCCTAACCTGATGGATATTTAAACATGTACAGAAAGTGATAAAAATTCAATAAGGCTGCATCACTCCAGTAAACTGGACACTGATCTTGCAAATGAAGCATGAACTGATATTCCAGCTGGCATCCCTGGTCATGGCCACATGAGTCATTCAGCTGACCTCAAACAGCCACACCCATGCGTTGTCTGAATATCCCTGTACTTTGGTCCAGCAGGAGGGGTTGATGAATGGCTGGTATACAAATCTGTTGAGGGAGGTCCATACACATCTCCAGGTATCTTAACTCTGTTGGCCCTTGGCAGGTTTGCTTAGACTTTCTGGCAGAAGCTGACATGAAGTTCGGAACATCTCAGCAGAGCCTCTGTGCTGAATTCAGGCTCCTCACCATCCAGCCCTACTTTCAAGCCCTTTCTGGAATTTAATCTCTTATCCCTGAAATACTGTTGAGTTCAGATAAAGCTTTGATTATTGGTTCTTTCTAGATGGGTCAGGGCAATAGAAACTCTGCTGTTAAGAAGCACACAGACTCCAGACTCCAAGTTGGCTGCTGCCCACTTCTACTGTGCTCTTGACACTCAGCCTGGTTAGGGCTTTTTTCACCCCTAGATTTTGGCAGCCAAGCAATGGAAAACAGAACATGTTCAACATGTAGGAGTGTTTACTCTTGTCATGACACAACTTGGGATTTTCCATTTAAGCTTGAAAAACAAACCCTAAACAGAATTTATTAGGAAAATAGTAGCTATGAGGTAAACTTATGTCAACCAATGCCAAGAGGTCAAACCGACGATGCATGACATTTTGGTTGAATATTCTGTGTGTTCCTAGAAGCAGTGTGAAAGCTGGCTCACAAAGTATTTGCTGCAGTATTGGAGTGCCTGGGGAATAGGGTAAGCCCAGAAAGTTCCTGAAAGCAAAGCTTTATTCTGCTTTTTTGTAACAGAGGTCTTTTCTTCACACATCAAACCTGTGTTGCTCCACGCTGGAGAATGGCAGAGTATGCCAATACCAGCGCAGACACATCGCCAGCAGGAGCCAGTGGATGCAGGACCGACTGGTGCCAGGGACAACCCTTCTCCAGCCTGGGTGGAGAATAACTCTGACTTTTTCCATTATGCCCACAAATTAAGTAGTCAGAATTCTCCCCAACACCAGTCCTAACCACGCCACCAAGCGAGAGATTCACAGCCATTCCTGGTGAAGGTGCTCTGCCATCATTAACAGGGGCACAAATCTGCTGAGACAGCAAGACGGGATCAAGACTAACTGTGAAAGCCATGAAGGAGTGGAGGATAACCATCCCTGCTTCAGATAAGGTTCATATGTAGACCTCTATGGTACCATTAAGGTTCATATGAACCTCTGTGGTACATCTGGCTCTTTTTTCACACTTCACTCATTTTTACTGTTACCTTATTTTTAACAACATGAGTTGTGTTTATAAGAATCTAATGTGACACAGGACTCATAATGAATATCACAAATTAGACTATTCCCTTATTTAGGCAGCAGCTGAAGACTGGGTAAATCATTAGAACTCCTGCATTCCTGGGTCTACCAAAAATCTTGCCCTTGTTTTTCAGAAGTCCTTGGCACCATTTCACTAGAAATAGTGAATACACAAAATGGTACCAATAGGTTTCAAGTTACTCCAGTTTAATATATCACAATTCCAATAAGACTGTAAACTCAACATGTATGCATGTTATGCCTCCTTTCTTCCTATTCTGTGGTTTCAATGTTAATAATGTATTTCCAGGGGCTCACACGTAGAAATCACCCTCCCTGCTTTTCATTGCAGCACAGAGTGTTTGCAGATAGTGAATAAAATGTACTGAGATTATGAGGAGAACTAGGAGCCACCAACTGAGACAAACAGGACAAATTATTGTCACTAGATCATCTCAAAGGATTTCAGTTTTAAGTCATGTAGAACTGTTTGGCAGAGAGGCAATACATTCCAAAATGCCCTCTCCTCTCAGTAAACAGGGAAAACACTCATATAGATAAATGCTACTTGTAGACTGTGGGTTGACACCCAGTGATTTGGGAGAACTCACATACTACTATGAGGTGTGCTGGTTTTTCTGGCTATGAGAACCTCTCTGTGATGGGTACCACTTGTAGGCTGCAAATACTACATCACACTGGTGATGTGGACAGGAGCCCTGGAAGATGTCATCACACAAGTCAACATTCTGCTGCATATCTGCATATCTCTCATATGAGCTTCAAATTCACATGCCTTATGAGAATGAAAAACTGGAAAGTAGGCAATGCCACAGAGAAGGAGAAAGGTGGAATAGGTAAGATGTTACAGCTGACGGAAAAAAATTTCCAGCTGCATTTGTGCCACCTTGGAAGGTAAAGTCACAACTATACAAATACATTTCCACAGGCAAAGCTGGAAGCAGGTAAAGATCTGATGTACAGACCACGGCCATGTCATGGTGTCTGCCCATGGAAATACTCCAGCTTGACAGCTAAACCTTCTTACTCTGTCACAGGTAAGAACAAGCATATACGCAGTCAGTGAGGTGAAGTAAAGCCCTTTCTTGGCTCACTGTGCGATGACTTGTTTGTGCAGCCGTGGCCTAAATCTCAAGTGGTAAAGCTCAAGTAACTTCGAAAAACAAGAGTTTGGGCAAACCAGGACCAATTTTTTGCAATATTTATGACACCCAAAGATACCCCGTAAATAGAATTTCTGCTAGAATCACAGCATGCTCATGAATCCAGACTCCAAAAGAGGCCAGATGTGGAATGCGTGCCTATGTGCAACATGTGGCTCCACTAAGTCCTTCAGCTGTAATACCAAAGCTCCCTACTAAACACTTTGTCTTGTACTATCAGCTACATTTCCAATGACACCCCTTCTGCCAGGCATCTGATTCACACTGAAGTGTGGTAGGGAACACTTTTGATAAGAGGAGCTCTAGGCTCCGGTCATGTTTTACACTTACGAATATCATACAAATGGAAATGTAAGGATCTCCATGCTTTGAATTGAGGTGTTCTAGTTACCACACTATTGTTTACTAAAATTTCAGGAGGAGCTAAGCTGCAAACACAGACCAGTATCTAGTCTTTCCTTGGAATTAACTAATGTGACTCCCCATATGTTGATTAGGCTGCACCAACTCTTAAATGACCTATGAGGTATACAGGTTGTAGCCATTGCCTCACAGGTCTTGATTCCCATCTAGCAACTAAGCTCCTAAGGCAGATTCTTCAGTGACTAAAAATTTTCAGTTGAAGTATTTTATTAGCTCTAGTTCTGAGACTCAAAATATGCCAAAAATTGTGATAACTACACTCAGGGAAAAATATTTTTCCTTCCCTGTGAAGAGCTGTATCCACACCTCTGCAACACCAGTACATCTTTCTTGCAGAAATTTAGTGCTTTAGTGAGGTATATATCAGTGGTGGAATCTGAAATCCAGATCTCAGGCATTTACCAGGAGCATTCAATATTAAGTACAGTAAAGCTTTAAATTGTCAGTTTTTAAACCTCTAGATCCTGCCACTGCTGACATGGAGTAGCATTGAGCTAAAGGACTGAGATGACTAGGATAGAAGAATATATCCATCCTTGACGCAGAGGAACAGAACCTAATTCCTGCCTTGAGCACCTTGGCTAGGGCTGGCTGGGGTGTGGATGCATTCCTAACACAATCCCACAGTGGATCCCAATAAAAAGACAAATGGAGGTCAATGCACTGCCCCACCCTCCTGTTCTTTGATGCTAGCTCCCCCCTCTATTCACCCACATAAACTCTTGATGTAAATGGGTCGACTCACTCTCCATATGGGGCAGTGATTGCTATTTTTAATTTCTGAAAGTTAAACCAGCTCTGAAGCTGGATTAGTGATGGCAGATCCCCCTAAACTATAGGCACGTAAACTGAGGGTGGACAGCTGCTCCGACGTTCCTGTCCAGGAATCCAACCCTTAAACACACTAGATGCACATACATGGTTTCTTGGCTGTCCCATTTATGCCCATCTGTTATGATGGCAGACTGCCTGCTTGAAGTTGGTCAGATCTTTGCCCTTGGGTAATACACCAGGCAATGATGGATATATAAGGACAGCATGCAGACAGTGGAAAGAGATGTCTTCCTTAGGAAGTGCTTTCTCCTGCTTTGCCTTAACCTTGCATTTTGGTGCAGTGGTACATCCTTGCACTCTGGGCACACCTGTTCCACTACTGATCTCCTAGGAAGTTAAGCAAGCTGAAGAGAAGAAAAGGAGCCTGTGGGCTTCATGGAAAGTTCTGGCTGTCAACAATGAGCCAGGTTGTATTACAGAGCATTCCTGAAATACATGTGATCACCAATGGGGACATCAACATGACTGTTCCACCCACTTCCACTCTGCATAACAGGCAACAGGACCAGTGGACAAATCAAATTTCAAAGGATTGTGTATATCTGAGTCCAAGATACCATTTGTGCTTTTGCCTCAAGAAGAGAGCCAAGGACATAATCCTTCTTGTTCTTATTAGGGTATGCAGTGATCTTTCACATGGAAGCTTGATGACATGAATATCTATTCCAACTGAAAAGTACAATTCCCTTGTGTTCCTGTAAGATAGGTCTGTTTTCCTTTGCACTAAGTGAGGTAACGTGATTAAAGTGAAGAATGAGTATTTTGTTGACTTTTATTTCCCTTCACCCCAAAGATTTTTTGCTATAAGTGAAGATCTTGAGTCTGCAGGATAGGTAATATTTGTCTTGATGCAGAAGAGGGCATGCCGCTGATCTGCCTTTGTACTTGCAATAACATTAAGAGACCTCAGCTGAGACTTAAGACCTAGTCACACTTCAACACAATTTCTATCTTGGGATCCACAAAATATGAGCAAACAATATGGAAGAAGGTTAAAAAAGTATTATCCTTGGTACCTAGCTATCAAAAATTGGTTAAAATCACTTATCTGGGCTCACAAAGAAGCTGTATTTTAGCAAAGCCCCTACAAATCACTCACTCCCACTTCATTTATGAGTCCTCCTGTTAAAATGGTCTTAAATACATTTGCACTGGAGTAGACTGATAACAGTGTCTCTTTTGCTGCCTTTTAGTTCTAAACCTTTTTCCATAACTCATGATTCTTTTTCAAGTTTACTTAGTTCATCAAAAATTCAAGGAAAACAGAATTGTTTTGATGTCACCTTGGAAGCAGTTGTTAGATGAATGATCGCCCTGAGATCCTGACTCAGGACAACTGGAAAATGCTAGATTCGATGCATTATGCCAGTGAGGTTGCTATGGCTCTCCCACCCTAGGCTACTTTCCCAGTAAATCGGCACCTATTTCTAGTCTCTCTGCAAAGCACTTCCTAACCCTCTGTTAGCACAGCAAGTCAGTGCACCAACATGAACACATTGGGGCTCCACCATCTCATGGACAGGAGGTTGGCAGCCCTTCAGAGCCATTCTTGCATGATGACACATGTGTCCCCAAGGGTAGGTCTTGGAAGGATAACTGAATATCTAGATTCCACTGAAATCCTATAGTCTCCTTGTCACCCAGGCCTCTACATAAATTGGGAATAACAGGAAATCTCTAGCTTAGAGGAGTGCTATGAGGCACTTAGATACTGATGTAATTATAGCTATTTATGTCCTTCAGGTAGACAGATCTGATGTATTACCTGCAATGGCCTTCTTACTGTCCAAACCTGCTTCCAGCACGCACATGTTTAGCTGAAGCATTTTGGGCCACATCCTGTCACTATTTAGAGTACATTTTGAGACTTTCTGGTGAATTCTCTATCATTCAATCATGAGGATGACTTACTTTTTTGATGAAAGTCCATGGTTTTCTCACCCCCACCAGTAAGCAGCCCTTGGTGTGAACTCTTGTCTCTGGGAGTATGATGCAGCGTGATGTCCCACTGACCTCTGCAGCTGCCTCAGTAACAGAAGCCAGGAGTGGACAGTGTAAGTGGTTTCTGACTGTAGGCCATTTCTCTCACTCTAATTAGGTCTGACAAGTCCATTTTCTCCTTACACATTGAACTCACGTGTTTCATATGAGAAAATTTTATTCCAGCTGCCATTGTATAATACAAAGTATTATAGGTTTTTGTTCTTTTTTTGCCAGGCGATGTTTTTTCTCTAATTGAATCCATAAGAATGCCCTTACTCCTGAGATGAGGCAAATTGTTGCCAAGACTAATGTCTGCAGAGAGGAGCTAACCTCATTTATACCTTACGAAGTCATGCTTTTAATCCAGCAAAAAGATTTTATCATTGTGTTATTTGGATGAGTGATAGGTAGTAGAAGCCATCTGAGTGACCTAATAACTCCTAGGTAGTCAGTGGCATAAACATCTCTTCTGAGAAAATCTTCCTTCAGTCTTGCGTCTGCTGGCTGCATTTTGCAAAATGTCCATCTTAACACACATCCTGTAAACACCAGTGGGTACCACTTTGCTGGTGAAATAGCCCATGTGTAAAGTTTAGTCGTACGTGCATAGTATCCACCAAACTGTCCCTAACTTCTAGCAAAACACGTACCAGGGAGATCACAATAGACCTGTCCCAGGTTTCAGTCTTCTAGTGTCCCTGTGACAGTAGATTCATGCCTGGACCACTGTGAAATTCATACTAGGAAGTGAGAAACTAGGACGTTCACACCTGAATACCTGAAGATCCCAGTCCCCATGCAAATCATGTCCTAGGACTTCAGTAGCACACAGGCAGCAGCTGAGCCAGGGCTGAAGGATCTCAATTTTCCACTCAGGACCAGAGGGAGTTTCCTATTCATTTTGTGGAGCTTGGTCAAGAACATAGATACTTCTTTCTCAAAATGCCTCCTACTCTTTAAATTATATTTCTGTTGGCAGCTGAGGGCTTTGACCAATATGAGGAGCATGTTTTTTCCAGAGGAAAGCTTATATGCGGACTGGCTAGTTCATTACCACACAAAAGATCACTTCTTTGTTAAGAATAGACAGCACTTGAGGACGATTAAAAGCCCAAACACAAGGGGAACTGTCCCTTTTTGGCAGGAAATTGTGGACCTGGGCTTCAGCTCTGAGTGAAGTCACTGAACTGCTGCTTCTAATGGTGGCATGAGACAGCAAAGGCACAATACAAAGATGAAATGTGATGCTGCCAGGTAAATACTAAGGTTGTAATCACTCCTGAGCCAAGGACAGGAAGGATCAAGGGCTAAGGACTATTACCACTGTCATATGAACCACTTCTTAGATTTCTCAAACAGATCTAACGAAGCTTTTTGAGCTGATGTACGTTTGACAAATTCAGTTCTACAGAACACTTGAATGCATCTATGCTACAATTTCAGGCTGACAATAGGAACGATGCAGAAAGAGAAGTTGGAAAGCACAGGGTTATATGCCTTACACAATATCTTCCAGAAGAAAGGCCAAGATTTCTAACTTCTTGGATGTACTCACCCAAAAACTAGCCAAAGCTTTTAATTCTCTGTGCTGTGAACAGAAATACAGTAATGGTAACAGGAGGAGAAATTCAATTAGGTGGAACAAAAGGGACATTTTATAGATTTTCCATCATAAATCCTTTTCTTGGATTTTCTTGGGGGGGTGAAAAATCATAATGTTTAAAGAAATGAGGCAGAACACATAAACTAGTAATGGTGATTAAATAAACATGAATCAATACTTAGTGAAAAGTTTGTGCAAATGCAAGAGCAGCACAATACGCCACTGTCCTTTTGCCAGAAAGACTGCTCAAAAGTAATGTGTGAAAAACTGCTCTTATTTAAGCACCATCTAGGCACTTGATGGACGCCAAATGGTAACTGAGATTTTAAGAAAAACTGCTCTTATTTAAGCACCATCTAGGCACCTGGTGGATGCCAAATGGTAATTGAGATTTTAAATCACAGTCTACATTTGATGCGCTAAGTTCAAGTGGCAAGGACACATTTCCACTCCTTAGACCACCACACATCATTCATGTTGACTTCCATCTTTTTCTGCCCCAATATGATGAAAAATTATGTGGCATAAATGTGGGAATTGTCTACTGATATAGAGGGGGTTAGGTCTTACTGATGGCAGGGCAGCTACTGCAAATTCACACCCTCACTAGCCTCTTCATTGTATTAATCTAAAATTTCTCTGGCACATCTCAAAACCATGTAACACTGTAAACATTGTCACACTGACAGGTGTATGTCACTATATAAACCAATAGCGTGTCTACATCATGAAAACTGTCTTCCCCTCATCCTCAAAAAATTCCCAGTAGTAAAATGAGGAATGGGACCATGCATGATGTGCCTTCCCTACCTTTCTCATCCTTGAGTCATGGGTCCAGAAAGGCCAAGCTCATGCTCAGCACTTCTGTGGTGACACAAGTTTACCTGGTATTGTTGCCAGAGGCACTCTGGAATGTCTAGGGTCTGTGGATCTGCTGGTACTGGAGAGTTCTGTTTTTACAGCTATAACTTAGCGAGGAAGAACCCAAGTCAGCACTATGTAGACACAGGAACTAGCTCATGGGAGTGAAGTACTCAGAGCCTTTGACTCTGTTAACACCAGCACATAATCTGGCTAAAGGAACACTACCGCTCAGTGCCACTCAGTAGCCTTTACCATGCTAGGACACTGTCAAGGTATTTTACAGGTCTGGCTAGCATTGCCACAGACATTTTCTGATTAGGTCAGGAGTCAGCAGTTCCCAGTGAGTACTATTCTCCTGGCCACCACTTGGGATCGTTTGCCACAGGCGAGTCTCAACATCAGGCAAAGATCAAAGAAGTAATTAATTCACCAGTACACATATAGCATGCACTTACAGCAAGAACCCTTTCTGGTTAAGAAGAGAATGGCTGGAGCCCTCATCCCTTGAACCATTTTTGTAATGTAAATTTAAAAGAGGATATCCTGAGCCAGATAACCACATAACCTGCTTCAGTTAAAAATGGTATCACACAAGTTCCCATGAAAGCTGATTCTTGGATGGGAATACGAAAGTGCATGCCTGTCCCACATGGAGCAGCATCACATGCATCCTTGTTTAAAGAAGCAGATCCTTGAGGATGGCCCACAGAATTTGTCTGCTAACTCCAAGACCTGAATCAACAACTTCCATGTTTTCTGAGTGATAGAAACCCTGTACAGAGACAGCACTGCCAGGCTTTTTAAGAGTCTTTATACAAAAGCAGATGCCTAGAGGCTGGGATGGAAGAAGAGCTCTCTTGTGCTTCCTTGGTTTTTAGCTACATAATTTACTTATAGGTAGTCCTGCAAGGAACAAGGAGGTGGATTTGACGAACCTTATGAATCACTTCCAACTTGAGATATTCTATGATCCTATGGTTTCACTTATTGGCACACTGGATCATAAGAAGCCCTATCTTCCTCAGGAGAAAAGAAAATGCACTGATCAACTTAAATATCCCCTTCCTGACAGAGTGAATACAAGAAGAATCTCTGTCTTCCTGTAGGACCCAAATCCCTTAGACAGCGCAGTTTTTGTACACAAAAATAGCACATACATTTTATTGCATAAAATCACATTCCACAGACATCAAGAGGGAACCACATATTTTGCCTGTCCTCCAGGAACCCACAGCAACTCAGGCTTTGGATGGAGAGGATGTGGGCACACCAGACACCCATCAACAGGCAGCATTTACTGATCCTGCCAGCAAACAGAGACATGTTGGTCATGCATACTCAAGAGCTCGGAGAGTGGCCCATAGTGAAGTGTACAATTTAAAATCCATTCAGTTACATTCTTGGAAACATTTTCCCCAAGCCAGAGAAAAATATGTATTCTGGATGCCAACAAGAGGCACAAGTAATTACAGCACTGTCCTATGGCTCCTGGGGTGTAGCATGGCCAAAGGAGGGGGCAAAGGATGCAGTACTGCAGCCTAATTGTACCTTGGAGGAGGTTTGAGCGTCTTTGGGTTCAAGCAGAAGAGGTTACAGAACATTCATCATGCATGTAATGGTTTAGAGTAAGAGTCTAAATTGGTTTGGGTTGGTACTTGCAATTCAAACACAGCAACCAGCTCTCACTGAGAATTCAACAGGCAATGGGGCAACTTTGTTAAAAAGAAAAAAATTTATTGAACCCATCACCAATAAGAAAAGGAAAAAAATCCCTAAATAAGTAGAAGAATCCAAAAGATAAACCAGAAACTGTACACAATATCTTTACACACATAGACTGAGAGAAATGGTTGACAGCTAACATACTGGTTTTTGGCTTTAGATGAGAGCCCTGAAAAAACCCAGCCACCACACACACACACTATTGCACCCAACTTCCAGAAGAGAAAGATGGCCGTGTGGGTGTGTATGTGTGGTAGAAATACAGCATAAAATATACATTCTATGCTTGTGGAAAAGTTCCTTTTCCAGTCCTCTTGCATACATCAGTTTCCCCTGTATGTCTCAGGCTTGTTTCTAGCTCCCCTCGGCTTGGGAGCTCTTTTTGAGGTAATAATAGCATCAGATGTAAGAATATAACAGATCTCCAGTCTCTTTCTGTTTGCCAAAGGCTTAGGAGATTGGTATTTGTGATCTCTCTCTCTTATCAGAGGCTTCTCTCAGTCTCTCAGTGGCAGTACATACAGCATCTTGGTGGGGACAGAGGCAACAGAGTGCCAGGCACATGGGACCATGCCTGTTGTGGTAGATAGGCCTTCTTCAGAGGCCTGCTACAGAGTCTGCTCCTATCTTTCCTGTGGTTAAGGTTCTGAGGGAGGCAGAGGGTTTAAGAGCTCACTGCTGTCTGGCATCTTCAAAGGCGATCCAGCTGAGAGAAGAATGTGCAGGAGCCGCCCCTCTCTTCAGCCCACTGCCAGCAACTGGGATATGCTGGTGCTGGCTTTCTGTGTTCGAGCTCTCAGGCAAAAGAAGGCTGTAGTAACCCTCCATGGCAGAGCTGCAGCCAGGCTGGGCTTCTGCTGTGTTCCACTCTTTGATGGCAGGTAGGCTGAGAGCCATTGCTCGCTCCGCAGCCCCGGGACAGGGTGGTGTCAGTGGAAACTGTCTTGCAGAGGAGCTCTGTGTCTTACAAGATGTACAGGAGAAGAAGGGAAGAAAACAGGAAGTACATTCCCTTTTATAGACTCTATCCACAGATCACCTGTAGGGTCAGGACACTGACTCAGGGGTCTGCTGAGAAAGCTATACCTAGCTTCGAAATAAAATGCTCTTTCGGTATAAAAGCACCAAAATTAACACCTGAAAGTTTGATCATTTTCAAACTGCAACAACGTACCAGCGTATCACCCACCCATGAACTGATTTCATATGAGACACAGTCTTTCAATAACATCAGTGCCAAGTCTTCTGACTCTTACTGGATTAAAGACTCAGGCAGACCTGTGTACTACTTAGCATCAATGTGTGCACCAACACTGAGATGTCTACACCAGCGCGCTGCTCACACAATGAACTGACCATAGAGACACAGTTGTGCATTAGCATATTCACAGATGTTACATGTGTAAACACCAGTTTTAAAACCTGATCGTGGAAACAGGCAATGCATCTTTAAGAAGGTAGATGCTTCTTTACGAGAAACAATCTTGTATCAAAGTCTGAACAGTGGTAGGTTTAATTAATGGTCTTTTTGTTCAGGACTCATTATTTGAAATTTCAGTAATGGAGATCTTAAAAAAAAATTAAAATTCAACCTGTTCTTCAATCTGGCCTTTTTTGAATCTCTTCTCTCTTTGTAGACACGTCCACTACTCCTTAACCTGATTTATGTGATTGATCAATTGTGAGTTAATGAAGGGGATAAAATGTTTTCTGGAATGCTGGGGTAATCGACAAATAGCAGTGACCAGCAACTGGACCACAGCCAAGACAGGAACTTAATCCCCTGAAGTCCAAGGGTATTGTGAAGTTGCAGTGAAGTGGGAACTGAAAGGAACCAGTGACATCATTCCATTTGTTTCCCTAGATTAGGACAAATGCACTCACTCCAGTAAGCTTATTTGAAGACTAATTATATGGGGAGAAAGCACATGTGATATCTAGGCATATGTGATTTCAAGTGCAATTTAAGGGTTTTAAGCCTCTTCTTCTCTAGCAACTTTACTGTTTGAAGCATTCAGTGTTGGTTCTTCCTTCCTGAGGTCACACACTCTCACCCCATACCTCTGCTTCCCTTAATGATGTGGAGCAGCTCCCTCTCCCTCTGTTAAACATTTTACCTGAAATCTCAGTAGCAACACTAGAGCTGAATGGTTCAGCTGCAAGGGTTAAAGGTGTGGGTTTAAATTCTGTGTATATCCCTCAAATGTAAAATTTAAATTAGAATACAGACACTCTTGCTTTCTCTGCCTCAAATCCTGTGTAAAGGTCAAAATTCATCACTGTTGGAGTTCCACTGAGGTTAAGCAGTTTTGTCAAGGATAAACTTGGGGCTATTCCAAGCCTTCTTAGCCTGGATCTCACTGGTTTAGAGAGCATACCTCAGGACACATAGTGCAGCAGGATGGGAAGAGAGGATCTGCAGGTGGTTAGTGCACAGTCACTGAACTGAAAAGTGGACTCTATGCACATTAATTCCTGATCAATGTTCGCAATTTCAGCACCTCTACAGGGACTGAAGCACAACATCTGTAAAACCATCAAGAAGTGGTTTATCACACTTTTGGCAGAATGAAAAGGGTAGACTGTGAGCAACACACCAGTGATAACGAGAGGACAGGGGTTACTCTAAAATATTGCCTTAGTCTGTGGTGTGTTTTGCCCCAGGCCTGCAGTTTTGAGAAGTCAGATCAGGTTGCCAGTGTGTTCTGTGATATATGTCAGTATAAAGAAGGTAATTGACTCAGTCCTTGTACAAAGACAATGCAACACACCTCCCAGAAGGGCTGTTGGTTGATACTGCCAGATGACTCCTATGTTCTGATTAGCATGCAGATACTCAGTAATATTTTCTCAAATATACATCATCTTCTCAGATCTTGTTGTGATTAAAAAACCCCACAAGCCTACAAGTAATCCAAAATGGCAGAAGCTCCTTATGGACTTCTAAGCTAATACTATCTCATGTGTTTCTGTGCTTCTTAGGCTTTTCTTCAATGAGCAGTTAAGCATTATAACATTTTAAGGAGGTTTTTCTGAAAAAAGGCCCTGAAGAGCCATTGTTGCACATACAGGTGGATTGTAAATTCACCAGGGAGAGGGCTGAGGGTTATTTATCTCATTTGCACCTCAGACAGTGGGTCCTGATTACACTGCAATTCCTGATTCATATAATTGATGGGCAAATAATTGAACAACTTAAAATGCCTGTGAAGGCCCAGGAGAAGGTTCAAATGGAACCATTTCTTTTCTTACAAGAGCAGCTGAGGTCTGTAATGATGTGAGTTTTGAAGGGAGCAAGAGATGTGGTTTGTGGTAATGAGATTTCCAGAGCTGAAGGCCTGTGGAGAATCCTAGGGAAGAGAGTGAAGTGAGATATAAGGAGTGAGGAGAGATTAATTAGTGGTAAGAACAGCCTCTTAGTATTCTTTCATAAGCCAAAACACTCAAACATGTGAGTGCTGTGCTAATAGTCCACAGAGAAGCTCTGGACTGTCGAGCACCAGGATCTGCACTCAGGTGCATGAGTTCTGGGGCAGTTCTGCTGCTCCTTTCCCTGTCTGGCTCTGATTTGAATTTGCAAACTTCAAGACACCCAGCCTTATTTCTGGTGGAGTCATGTTTCCTTTCCACTTTCCCTGGCTTCTCAACATCAGTATCTTTATGTCCTGACTTCATTCTGTGTATTGCTTCAGCGATTTTACTTCCTCATTAACACTCCAGCAACCTAATTGCTATCCTCCCGTGAGCTGGCTGAATAAAGGTATTGGCTAGCAGCTGCACCTCTCTTGTGCTTAGGGATTTGTTGATTAAAACTATTAGCTCATCCAGTTTGACCCTATCAGCTCCAGCTTCCTTTGCTGCTGATGAGGAGCACATGTTGGTGGGCCTGAGGCATTTCACAGAAGAGCTCATCAGCAAGACAAGGGGCTGGACAGCAAGCAGGTGGGCTCTGGCAGTGCAAATTCCTCCTTGCCATGGATTCAGAACAGATCCATAGAAACCAACAGAAATGACCAGCATAGAAAATATCACCAGTAGTCCAGGAACCCACTTCAGACAAAATTCAACAGTAGGTAGCTTCAGAAGACAAGGTTTGTTTAGGGAAAAGACTGAAAAATACAATGTCAATGGAGGTCTGGGAAGTTAAGGAAGAAGAGGCAGTATTTAGCTCTAATGTATAAAAAAATACAAGAATTATTGCAGAAATGCCTTGTGAAGAAATAAAATGTCAACAGGTTTGTACATGGGGTACTAGTCAGCTTTCCAGCTCTCTGAACAAAGCAAGATCTCATTAGGTTACAGCTCAAGGTGCTACAACTCATCTCATTCTTTTAGTCAAAGAAAAGGCTTGGATGGAGATTCAGAAAGGTTTAATTTATTGATTTGCCTTCAATCCTTAAATGCCATGTTAAGTACAGACTTTTGAGGACTAATCTTGTATTTGGATTAAACCAGAATTACAATTGCTCTTAAAGACAACTAAATATAACTGTCCAGGAGTAAATGTCTGTGATAACTCAGTTCAAGTCCTGATTCACCATACTCATCTATCTCAGGTCTCTCAAACACCTCCCATTAGAAACATCTCTATCCACTCTATTCCAGCACTTGCCTATCTATCAAGCTGCAGAGCTTTCTGGTGTTCAGCAAATCTAATGCCTTCATTCCATCTACCTTCTATTAGGTGATTTGGATCCTGGGTGTCTCGAGTACATATTACTTGGGCTGTAGTGACTGAGACCGAACAATAAGCTCCATGTCTGTTATCCTCAATTAAAGCCATAAACTAGAGCTGCCAAGTGGTGTCTTAATAACATATCTATTGGTAATGACTGTTATTGGGGAAATGAGAAGAACAGCAGACAGATAAAAGGAAAAAAAAACAGTATCGAGATAGACGTTTTTCTGCAAATACACTCCAACATAACGCCTAAACACAGTCAGATAACCTGCAAAGTTATAGCTCTGGAGGTGATACATCTCTCTAACTTTTGTACTGGAAACTGTGTTTCTGATTAGCTTTTCAAAAAGGATACCAGAAGTGATTTATTCCTACGTGCGCAAAATCCCACACCACCATATTTATGCTTTGCCTTCCAGACACTCAAGGTTGTTCCTTTCTCTAAGCACAGTGCAAACTAAATACTGTTTTTACTGCTTTCTGGGTGATAGCAGCACCGATTATTCAGTTTGTAACAAAACATCAGGTAATGTAAATATTTAGAAACAGCACTCCAGAAGAAATGAACACAGCCTAACTTTTGTAGGATTCACCCCACTTTGTTATTCACCTTGATGTTCTAGAGAGGAAACCCAAACTGCATAGGGCTGTGTTGGTTACTCTACATATGGGACTAGATTCACACAGAGGATTTAAGGATCAGTATTAGATCCTGTTACTGAATCTTAATTAGGCAATTCCTAAACATTGCACAAAATCCAGCACACAAGTCTATGAGGCTGGATGGATACAACCCTAGAGTGCTGAGGGAGTTGGAGGATGTGGTTGTCAGCCACTCCCCTCATCTTTCAGTAGTTCTGGCTTTCTGTGTCTGTCCTAGTGGAGTGGAGGCTGGCAAATGTGATGCCTATCATCAAGAAGGGCCAGAAAGAGGATCCCATTAACTACAGACCTGTCAGACTCACCTCAGTGCCAGGGAAGGTATGGAACAGATAATCTCAAGAGTCATCACAGAACAATTAAAGGTCAACCAGGCAAATAGGATCCATCAGCAAGGGTTCATGAAAGGCAGATCCTGCTTGACAAACCTGATCTTGTTCTATGACATGGTGAGTCATTTAGAGGATAAGGGAAAAGATGCCAACATAGTCTCCCTGGACTTCATAAAAATCTTTGACACTGTCCCCCCACAACATCCTTATGGGAAAGCTTGCCCATGACTTGGATGGGCATATGCTCAGCTGAGCGAAACTCTGGCTGGGTGGCCGAGTCCAAAGAGTTGAGGTCAGTGGAGTTAAATCCAGTTGGCAGCTGGTCATGAGTGGTGTTCTCTGGGGCTCAGTAGTGGGGCCAGTGCTCTTTAACATCTTTATCAATGATCTTGATGTGGGGATTGAATGTTCTCAGTAAGTTTGCAAAGGACACCAAGTTCGGAAGGAGTGTTGATCTGTTGAAGAGTAGGAAGGCTCTGCAGAAGGACCTGGACAGATTGGATCAATGGGCCAAGGCCAATTGTATGAGGTACAATAAAACCAAGTGTCAGGTGCTGCATTTAGGTCGCAACAACCCCAACAGGGTTGGTGATCAGTGGCTGGAGAGCTGCCCAGTAGAAAAGGACCTTGGTGTATTGATAGCTAGCTGAATATGAGCCAGCAGTGTGCCCAGGTCCAAGAATGCAAATAGAATCCTGGCCTGTATCAGACCAGCAGAACTTTGGAGGTGATCCTGCCCCTGGACTTCACAATGATGAGGTCCCACCTCGAGTACTGAGTTCAGGTTTGGGCACCTCAATACGGAAAAGTTCTGGTAGCAGCTCCAAAGAAGGGCAACAAGGCTGGTGAAGATTGGTGAAGGGTTTGGAAAAGATAACCCATGAGGAGAAACTGAGGGAGCTGGGGCTGTTTAATCTGGGCAAAAGGAGGCTGAGGGGAGACCTGAAAGGATGTTGTACAGAGAGAGAGGTTGGTCTCTTCTCACGAGTGAGAAGTGACAGAAAGAGGGGAAATGGCCTCAAGTTGCACCGTGGGGAGTTAGGTTGGATATCTAGAAAAACTTCTTTACAATAAGGGTTGTCAAGCACTGGAACAGACTCTCCAGGGAGATGGTTGAGTCACTATCCCTGAATGTGTTTGAAAAAATCATTTGGATGTGGTGCAAAGGGAGATGGTTTAGCGGTGGGTAGTTAATAGGACTAGGTCAAGGTTGGACTTCATGATCTTGAAGGTTTTTTATGAATTGGTAGAGCATGGCTCTATCAAGTAGACTCTATATAAAAAAAAACAATAAAATGCTGAAGGTGAGAATTTTCACATGGGATTTGCAGCTGGAGATTTTTTCTTAAAACTAGAGTTGGAGTATCTTGTGCAGAAGTCTTTTGCCCCAAATACTAGTTTACACGTTCCTGACCTAACAGACACACTTCGATCTCTTGGAAATTGTGCTACTAGGTCTTCTCATGTAATTATCAAGGGTTTTGGGCTTTAGTGTGGTGAGGAATGTGGGGAGAGTAAGCAAGATTTCTGCAATATTCCATGGGATATTCACTTCATCTCCTGCATGCTCTTCCCATCTGTGGCCCAAAGAAACCTAAAATGGCCTGGAGTGGGGGGAGACGGTTCTACATGGTGAGCTGCTGGGCTCATACACAATGAATCCTATTTTGCATGGAAAAGCTTCAGTTCCAGCTGCCAGAAACAAGCTAGTGTCAGGGGACTGACCAAGTTATAATTGAATCTCTTTATGTTATTGGTCCCTTGGCCTTCCTAAGCTGAAGCAAGCTACATTTGATTTCTTTGGCATTGTTTAGCATGTGTACTGCCAGCATATTGCCCTTGGTGCCTTGTGTAAGCCAAACTGGCCACTTCTGTGACCTCTTGTTCCTTCCACGCATGGAACATATTTCAATGATTTTATAACTCCTCAAATAGGTCTCATTTATTCTATTCTGAATGCCCTGTTAACTTGGTTTTGGAAGCTCTCCCAGTCTCCGGAATACCTGGTGCTTTATATTTTGGGTATGCCTGATTGCCTGTTGCTCCAGGTTGTGGCAGAGGGTGCCTGGCTCATATACTTCTCCCTTTAGATGTTAGACTCCTTATTCCAGACCTCTATCACCACTTTAAAAAAAAAGCAGGATGGAACATAAACATCTTCCTTGGAAATTCTCACTGCCCGAGCTGCCCATCAGCTCTCATTCTCTGTCTCATCAGCTAGCAAAAGCAAAAATCCCTCTGGTTGCTCCATTCAGGTTGTCCAGCCTATGGAAGTGAACAATTTTTGAATCAAGAGAGCTCAGGGTGGGTTGTTTCAACACAAACCTAAGGGTAATGTGTGAGGCACAAGAATACAGAGCTGAGGATCTGCAGGAAACTGGCACAAGAAAAGACACATTTCCTGGAAACTGTTTGTCAGAAGCCAGCCTGCAAGCCGGAACGTTTGGTGAGGGAAGACTCTCCAGACTAAACATTTTATAAATATGCTTTTCAGCTTGCCATAATACTCTCTCTCTTTTTATTTCTCCCCTTAAATTAATTTCTTTTGATTTTAACTCACCTTTGAAACTGCAGCATGCTAAACTTTTGAAAAGTTTTTCATTATTTTCAGATATCGGAATTGAAATAAACCAGTCCCATATGCCTCAGATTAAAAATTCCAGTGGAACCAATTTGAAACTGGAAGGGGAGAGTTTGGCGTGCAGAGCTTTACTTTTCTTCTTATTATTACAAGAGGGGAAAAACAAAAGCTCTGAAACCTCTCACAGGATGGAGAAAATGTTTCTTTCTCACTTGTGGGGGCCAAGCACTCCAGGCAGATAGTCTCTTACAGCAAACCAGCCCTGGTAAAGGTTTCTTTCCATCAGCAGATGGAGAGGAAGTTTTCTTCTATCAATTACCAAACAGTCATGGAGAGTATAATAAAACTTGGAAGGGTAGATTAAGCCAAATCAATCAACGCTTCTCTCATTCTCAACTCATCTTCCTCCTCTTCCTCTGAATTACCTTGTTTCTTTGTACATCTCCTGCTTAGTACCAAGCAGGCAAGCTGTAGTTCCTGCAGCTGTAGATTGTAAGTATGCAGTTATATCAAATTATAGCAATTGACCCCAAACTTCTCCCATTTTATAAGCTCTTATGGTTGCTTTTGACCTTTCTATGGCCTTGGTCATTTATTCCTTGAACTTAAACCTAAAAAAGGCCTCTCAAATCCTGTAGCAGCCTCATATGTCTCCCTCATTTGCAGATTTTCCAGTTGAAGTATTCCAGAACATACCAAGATGGATATTATTTATAAGAGGCTCCAAAAGGAAAGACTCAAGTGTTTCTCCCTGATGTCCTCCCTCTCCTCTTCACACCTTTTTTTTTCTTTTTATGGTATGAACTCTGGTCTGCATCATCTCTGCAGCCAGCAAATTCTCCAGGAATTCAACAGGAATACACTTAGCAGCATGAGTTCCTATCAGTTTATTTGCCATGCTCTACTGCAGCAGCCAGGAGAAAACAGTCTTTTCAGCAGAAAAAAGAAAAGCAACAATAAGTGCTTTACTGCTTTTCTCCTACGATGCACAGGGAGTCCTGTGACCAACTAGAATGTCAGCAATGAAGAACGCTCAATGACGAGGACAGACAGAGTAATGATTCGGTAAGATGCCTCGGTGAGATTGTACGAGCAGTAGAAAAATATTACTAAATGTTCTTCTAAAATTCAACTTGCTTTTTCAGATCTGTATTTTTTACACAGGAATTTTTCAGGACACTAGTGCAAGGATGATCCTAAAGAGGCAGGGAAGTGTGAAGCACTGAGAGCAGATCAGGAACAGGGACATGACAACTCTGGCCTGTTTCAAACCAGAATTACAAGACAACATGGAAGTGCAAAGACAGGATACCTTACCCTAACCTCTGGGTTTCCCAAGCCATCTCCATTCAGAAATAAGAAATATAATAAATTGGAATAACTTTATCCCTACATGTTACTGATGTTCTGGAGCTTAAAAAGTCTATAATACCAAGTGAGAGAGCAATTGCTAACTGCAGAGGTAATATAGAAAACGTTATTAAAAAATCCTGCTCCCTCTTGAATTTCTGAACTTTGTACAGGAGCTTGCTATTCAAAAACCTTCATTACAAAGTGTGAGTAATAATTTTCAGGCAGTGGGATGCCTGTGAATTTCTCTCTTAAACTAGGCTATATAGTTTGCCAGTAAGAGATGGCCATAATGCCACATGCAGTGTCAGAGTGGCCAAATAAACCTGTAAGTACCTGTACACTGCTGTAAAATGAACCCATTACAGCATGATTTGTGCTAAAGGCTGAATTACATTACTCTCTTTTTAGAAACGAGTGGTTAAGGAGACACAAACACCTCAAGACATTCCAAATTGACGCCTTGTGCATTTGTGAATATATTATTATTTTATGGGCTCCCAGTAGCTATGGGAACTCGATGAACTTGGAAAGACACCACAAACTGAGGCCCTTCCACACGGGACTGAGATGTCTTTGCTCCCAAATGCTTTGTGATGTACTGCAATTGTTATAAAGCCAGCAGAGCAGTGATACCGTGCAAAGACATGACAGATTACACTGTTCTCATACCAGGATAGAGGGCTGGAGCAAGTGACTATATGTACAGGAGGCTGTTTGTAATCAAACTGCCATTGAGGAGCCCCTGTAGATTCATTTCATTAAGAGTGCTCACTTTTCTTAAGTAAACACATTAAGCAAGCCTCTAATAGACTGTGGGACCTATGCCCATTTGCTGTTGGAGGTTTTTTAGAATGTTATAGTGACAAGGCTGCATAAGATATCCATGAAAGACATCAGTAATGATAACACCTTGGAAGTGCTGAGGAGTTCAGGATGCAAGAGGGCAACTTCCTGTATTGCAATGAAAATAAGTAAATGAGGAAAACTAGGGGGATATGTTAAAATCGAGTAAGCAGCCAGGAAAACAACAAATTAGTCTATGTACCTGAAAGGGAAAGGGTGAAGAAGGCTGGTTTCTCTTTTCAGATGTTGTTTATTGTGGAAGCAATAAGTGCACTGTGTAGAAAATAAAATGTAATCATAGTACAAGATACTGCACTCTGCTCACTGCTCATCACCTGACCTCATTACTGCATCTCTAGCTGCAAAGCAGCCCAATTTCAAGGGAAAGTTGGGCAGCTTTCAAGAAAGTCTGTGACCGGATGGTTAGGACAGTCTGCAGGAAAGGAAGATTCAGCACCCCTTACCACCTTTCTTCCTAGATGAATGCAATAACATGTGAACAGCAGCCACTGTCAAGATTACAGGTACTGGCTATCCTGACCATACTGTGGGAGGCCTTACGTTGACACGGCTGAATGGCTGAGATTGCAATGGAGCTCTGGTTGGCAGATGACTACTTGCTTTTTTTCCATAACAGGCTCTTCAACCACATCTGAGCACTAAAAAAGAAGCACCTAGAGAAATTTTAGGCAACCCTCTTTCTCAGTAACCTGGTGGAAGAGAGGCACTGTGAGAGGCTAAAAGCCTTTGAAGCAGAGGTACCAAATAATTGAGAATCCACTCTTAAATTGCAAGAATGACAAGGGGCTTTTGTATTTTCCCTTCCTGTGTTTCAGTCCTGAGAGTCATGTTTTTCCTGCTAGGGACATCTGTATATTTAAAAAAGAGAAAAAGCAGGTTGTAGTGGTAAGGGATGCAAAGATCTCTTCAGAATGGTCCCAGCTGCCTCTCCCTGTTCAGTGTCATTCATACTGCAGGGCCCAAGGAGCCAGTGCTCATGCATGCAAAATCACTCTGTAATTTTCTGTTTCTGTAACACAACCTATTACTATACTACATCTTCATGAGGCAGAGTGTCTGGAGAACATCTGTTGCAATCCCCAGCTGTTCGGGTACTTCCTCTATCTGATGTTTCAGTCCTAATACACACAAGTGACTGACAGGAAAAACAACCCCCCAGTTCCTCCTATAAATCCTCTTTTCTCTGTTCTCACAGAGAGAGGAAAAAAGAAAAAAGATACTTTGCATGGTTAAATATGGGCTAGATGTTTTATTCTCACTAAATCGCACCAGTAGGGTCATTGCGGACAGACTCATACCAGACAGACAGTAAAAACCAGCCCAGTGTTTATTCCCTTTGGAGCCTATATAATTAAAGCTGCCCACCTGCTCCTGAAATTTGCAGTCATTTTTTGATGCTATGGGCAATGTGATACTCAGTTATTATCATAAACTATGTTAAGCTCTACCCACTATGGGGTTTATGACAACAGTCCTTGAGAAAACCGTAATCCTCTGTGCTCAAGTATATCTTCTTGTTATAATACTTATGATTCTTGGCTTGAGATGATGGCAGATGATGGTTATGGAAGACTTCCAAATATGGGTCCTGGCAACTTGCTCTCTCCCTCACTTGCCTGCATTAGATACATTAGATGAGGCCAGTTTCAGTCCACCTCTACCAGCCTTTTATAAAACCATCATTCCTGTTCCAGGATGCACAACTGAGAGCTGCAGTAGCCTGCCCCAGGGTAAACAATGCCCCTCTCATCTCCCAAGCTACTCTGTACATAGCTGCTAGGGCCCAGGACTTTGGCTGGAAAATTTGCTGCAACTGAAGCATACAGAGCTCTTTTTCCACACCTTGAATGAGAGCTGTAACCACCAGACACACATTTAAGGGTGGCAAATTCTCTGGGGGTTTTAAAAAGGTAGCACTGTTTGGATTTTGAGAGGAAAGTCCTATGGAAGAGCCCTCCGCCCTGTGGGTGCCATGCAGACTGATGGATTTCAGGTGTTTCCAGTGTCAGAAAAAGGGGACTTACAGACCAGACCTCCTCACACACTGCATAAGCATTGCCAATGATCAAAATAGGTTGCCAGTGCTCAACATTTAAACTGCTACCTTTTTTTTTTTTAATATCTGGTTTCTGAGCTCCAAATACCATGGAATAAGTAGGGGACATCAATTTACAGGACTACAAACACAAACATGAGTTGGCGCAAACATTTGACAGTTGTTAAAAATAAGATGGGTTTCCCCTCTCACCCAGTTCTGGTGATATGTACGGTAAGACAGCCTTCATAAAATTAGTGCCGTAGCTTCATGACTGAAAACAAGAAACAGGTTTTATCCTTGTAAACTCTGTTCAGTGGTTTCTGGAAAATTATAGAGCATCAAGAATATATCTTCATACCAAAGTTTCTTAAACGGCACAAACACTGAGGAGTTAGGAATTTAAACTCTTTTGTGACCCATTTTTAAAGTTTCTGAAAAGCCAGTCATTCTAAAATCTAGCACTACTAAAAGCCCACATCTGGTACAGTTTTCTCTGCAGTGGTGCCTCCAGCTACAATCTCAACAATGAAAAACTACTGAGATTAACAAGCCAAGCATGTTTCCTCGACAGTCTGGTCACCCCTAATTGTTGGGAGTAGCTACTTTTCTCCACTGCCAAGATACTGCCTATCATTTGTTGCCCGATACTCCTGGAGGGACTTATCATTGTTCATTAAATAATTTTAATCTGCCTGGTAAAGTTTCCATTTAATGCTAAGTGAAAGGTGGATTACTTATTTGGATAATTTTCATTTTAAGAACAAAATGCTGTCTTTCACAAAAGCTTTGAATGCTGGATGGGCACAAGCTGGAACCACACACAGCTGACTTTCTGAGGTAGCTATAAGATAAAGGCGTGATGTTATCACATCATAGAACCATTAGAGATCGGAAGAGACCTCGAAAGATCACCTAGAACAAGTTGCACAGGAAATCATCAAGGCGGGTCTTGAACGTCTCCAGAGAAGGAGACTCCACAATGACTTGCGCCATCTCCCTTAGCATGCGCGGGTGCATCCCATCAGGGTCCATGGATTTATGTACATTCAGTTTGCTCAACACACCCTTAACCCAGTCCTCATCAACCAAGGCAGGCTCCTCTTTTGC
>VZRI01011509.1:157761-177564 GCA_013397515.1 Upupa epops
ACTTATTTGGGATTTTTTCCCTTTACCTCTTCCTTCAATAAACTGTTGCCCTTTTAGCAAAATTGCTTCTTTGCCTGTTGAAGTCTCAGTGAGAGCTGGTTGTTGTGCTAGCATTACAGGCACCAACCCAAACAGATTTAGACCCTCTTGCTAAACCATTATAGTCTTAAGATGCCAAAATGAGAGAAAAAAAGTGTTGTATCACTTCTCAGTGATACCAGGTTGAACTTGTCTTTACATGCAGCCTGCATTGTGCCTGCACATTTAAGAGAGTTTCAGGTGAACATCAAAATGCTACTCTTGTGATGTTAAGCAGGAGACCTTTTTGCTGGTACTGAACCATGAGCAGCTTCCATCCCCCTGGCAGAGCAGGGCCAGAAGCTATGTGATGACAGCTGGGGCTTGTACCTCCAAGCAGACCCACTCTGCACACCTCTCCTCTGATTTTCTCATTTTATTTCCTTTTCCTATGGGCAGAGAGTGAGTTTAGGAGTACACCATCCTCTCAGAGGGACACTGCAGTACAGAGCAGCATAAGGAATGTTACAATTACTTACTGACATCTCTAGCAAATTTCATAGTAACACAGTAATGATAAGGTTGGAAAAGACCTTAAAGATCATCCAGTCCAACCTAAAACCAACTAAACCAAGTAAATCTAACATCTNTAGGCCTTACCTTCCAGGCCCTTTACCATTCTAGTTGATCTCCTCTGGAAGTTCAGCCTGGATGCACGCTTCACCTACTTGCTGTGTATATTTGTGTAAATTTCCAGTGCTGTCCTTCAGTGCCAAAGCCAAGATCATCCTTTTGGATGACAAATTTACCTTCTCTCAGTGGCTTCAGCTGAGTAGTAGACACCAAAACCACCTTTGGGGAGCGCAACATTCTCTTTCTTATTTAAGAAGGCTGCCTTTTTAAGGGAGCTAATGAAAAGAGCTTCAAATTCAGTCAGTTATTTAAAAAGACATGTAGATGTAGTGCTGAGAACATGATTTAGTTGTTACTGACATTGCTGGGTCAATTGGCAGACTAGGTGGTCTTAAGGGTTTCTCCCAGCCAAAATGACTTGCAATTCTGCTATTATCCCATGTTTTGACAGTTACAAGACCTAATAAAATAGAGTCATCAGCAAAAAACAAAGATGAATTATAAATTATCTAACTCTACAGGATGCAAAAAATGGAATAGCATGACCAGCAGCAGAGAAAGCAAACAAAATAACAGAGACACTCACCCTGAGGGCAACAGAAAGCACACCGCCCCAAAAATTCAACATCAGAGAAAACAACTAAAGCCTGTTTCCCCACACCCAGGCAAAAAGCAAAAAAAACCACCGTGGAAAACACCTGACACACGCACAGCCCAATTCCTCACCCTGGTTCAATTCGTCCTGCCTCGCTGCCACTGGAATCTCCAATTATCAGAGAAATAGTAGAGCAAATCCTTCCAACAACAGCAAAATTCTGCAAGACACAAACTCCTAACTGCCCTTGCAAACATGCCCTGATTTTATACTGAGTGCGACACTAGCAGTGGTCACTCAGGGCCCAGGTGAGACCACTCAGAGCTGTTAAGGACTCTCAAGATCTTCTCATGAGCCTGGCCTTCCCTCTATTACAACAGAGGAGGCCATCCCTCATGTCAAGGTTTGGTATGATGTGTGTACTCGCCACTCAGTGCCTGCTGCATTGCAGCCAGCAGCAGAGCTAAAGGTTCTTCTTGGTGGCAAACACAAAGGCCAACCCAGTCTTGCCCTTGACTATGATGGGAGGTGCTTGGCCAGTGGCTAGCATTGGTCCTTTTCACCTGGTTGTGAGATTCATTCATGTGTCAACTTTAACTCTCAGTGCTACATCCTGTCTCTAACTTCGCTACATCGCTTAAGAAGGTTGGATCTAGTCTTCAAAACAGACCCCTGGTTCTCTTAGAAATACAAACAAGTTAAGAACTTGCTTTGAATGAAAGATGTTCTGGAGTGATGTGTTCAAGAGAAACTGCCTGTTGTAGTGGGCACCAAGTGCTCTGGTTTGTCCTGGGTCTGACAGGAGCACCCCAAAGCCCCTGTCTGCCTCCTGGGCTCCGATCTCTGTGGACCAGAAAAAACACTGATTTGGCTTCATGCTGGAAAGCCTCCTGCAACATGTCACCTTCCCCTCTCTTTTCTAATTGCTTCTGTTTGTCATTCACAACTCCTCTGTTCATACTCACCTCCTGTCTTAGGCAGAATTGCTGAAAACATTAATATTTTCTACATTACAGCAATAATATTGAAATAATTTGGCAAAATCTGCCTTAACCCCTTATCCAGGGCTAGCAATCTTTCAAACCCCAGCTTGCACTGGCTTCAGGATCTGGGCCTCCACCACTGCCTGATTAAATCATTAGCTTTACAATCTCTCACCATTTTCAACCTGATAATAAAGCACAGGGGAAAGTGGCTCTAAGCTTCATGAGTATTTATTTTTTCAACAGTGAAGGAGCCAGTTTACCTAACAGATTTGCTAACTGATTGTCTGCAGAACAAGAAAGTTATGGCCATGTTAACGCAAGCAGTAGTAGTTTATTGTTTTAGTAGACACTTCTTTTTCCTTCCTTCTGAACAAACACACCGCGGGGTCCGGGGGGACGTGTGCCAAGAGCATTACTGAGCGCAGCACCGGCCGAACAAAGCATGGCAAAAGCACAATCCTAATCATAACAGAGCAAGCAAGTATTGTTACAAATGTTCCCTTTAGTATGGAAATGAGCCAGGGGTAATAAAAACACCATAAAAATGTCAGAATGACTGATCACCGTGAAGCATTGGCCTTTTTATAACTGAAACTTGCAATGAACTTAAAAAAATTCCTGTGTTAAGAGAAATGCCATTTTTACTTAACTTTGTTGTTTGACTGATCCTCACTTCACTGCACAGTTAAATGATTGCAGAAGAGAACAACTTCAGAAGGGCATCAGCAAAGATGTCATTGATATTAAGTGGCATTCAAGCACGATGTTAGGCACTGGATGGAAACAAACCGTTAACCAAGGCATTAACATTAACACTGCTACTGCCTCTTTATGAGAATATGGAGCATATTTAGGTACTAATTGCTTGAGCGGCAGCAATAAAACATAATGCCTAATGACATACAAATGAAGAGCTGTGTAACTCATGTAATTCCATCAGAAAACACTCAGGAGCAGTAGTTTGACTCTTAATTACTCAGATCAAAGGGGGGAAAAGGCATTTTGAAGTATGGTCTAAAGTGTTATTTATTACTCCTCTCACTAAAACACAGGTCAGCCCAGCAGTAGCAGTTTGGAATAGATGTGGTTAGCAAGAATGGAGAAAAAAAAGGAATATTCTTGATATTCTTTGCTTTGCTGATGTACATTGTGGGATATGCTAAATCCTAATTGCAACTGACTGGCATAAGGGAAAAGTGAGAAAACATAAAATAATTGCAAAAGCTAAAATAAGGACAATAAATGTTATAGCACCATGTATTAATTTCAGAGACCTGAACCAGACAATCACACATGAAGGTGCTTTGACTACACATGAGATGTACACTGGGTGCCCTTTTTCCTTCAGAGTAAACTCTGTACTTAGACAATCGACATGTGCCTCTTACTAGTCACTGCAACACCCATATTTCACATATGAGCCATTATTTCCTATTTTGAACTACACTAATCCACTTTTTCTGGAGTTTCATTTTAGGGTGGTTTGTTGGTTTTTTTTCCATTTGTTGGAAACTTAAACACAGAGAATCTTAGTGTAAGGAATGTACTAATGGTAAGATAAGGTCAAAAGAAAGTCTGAAATACCACATGCTTCCTATCATTGGCACTTTCTAGCAGGTCTGCAATGCAGAACCTACCTGGCAGATGGCCTGGAATCATCCCAGTACATTGGGATGACAGACTCTAGCCCTTGTCAGTAGCTTCATGCCTCATTTCTTCCTCTGTGAAATTGTTACTGAGATGTATAGGTGAAATCCACCCTGTAAGGCCAGGAATTTTGTGACCATGCCCCTGCTAGTCTCACTACACTCATCAATCCACAAAGAAACACACACAGGTGCCTTCCTTGTGAGTCTAATCCTTGCTTGGATCCCATGCATATCAGAGACCTGCAGTGTCATGATGGCCAAACTGCCCAAACCCAACTTAGAACCCCTCTTGGCTGTATGAGTGTGTCAGAGAGATCCATGTCTCCCTGACAGGGAGGGGAGGGTATGGCAGGATCCTGTGGAGCTTCCATGCATGACAAAGCGGGAATTGAAGCTGCAGCATGAAATGAGATTCTGCAACTGAGCATGTGTTTGCTTCTGAATTCCCATGCAAATCCTTCACAACATGAACCGCAGCAAATCCAGTAAGATTTTCTGAAATGCCAATAGTGCAGGGAGAGGTTGTGTACACACAAGGGCTGTGCTGCTGCATACACAGCCCCTGTTTGTGTAACTAGTGCTATTACTGCAGTAATAATCTGGAAAGTGCTGAGATGACATACTTACAGTCTGGAGGCAAGAGGAGCTGGATATGCAGCCCAAGCAAAGCTGCTATCTGCCAAACAATGGTGTCAACTCTGTGGTGCATGTATGCAACTACGGAGCTTGCAAGAGCAACACAGCCTGGTGCAGGGGACCTGTGCTGGCATCTCCTGTTCTCTGCAGCTAAACCACACTTCTTTAGGGCCAGAAGGGACCATTAGATGACCTCATTTGGAATAGACATATCTCTTTATCCTAATAACATTCCCCAAATCTTGCATCCAACTGAAACACCCTGTCCACAAATCACCTAGCCTTGTTCTACAGATATTGAGAGGTGCAGTGTCTACATCTTCCTTTGACAGCTCCTTCCAAAACATGTGCACTTCTCATTTAAATGACTCTGCCTTCTTTAAATCCTGCCACATCTTCCTCTGCCAATGAGCCAGCCAGAGCAATGGTGTAAAAACCTTGCAACAACTCCAAGCATCCGATTGATTTCCCAATGGACATTACAAAGAATTTTTCCCACTGGCATTTGCATCATTGATTTAGGATAATTTTGAGTTCTGGGCATACTCAACACACCCCATGTAGTCAGAGGGGATACCCAGATAGGAAAACCATGATAAATTCCCCATTAACCTTTGACCATCATCCCCCTGGGGCTTTCTTCCAGTATTTCAAACCTCTGTAGAGTTTCAGTCAGCCACAGAAATGGAACTGACAGAGAAATATGTCCTCTTTCCCTCCCCAAGTGTGCAATTTCTGCAGAAGGCTCTGTGGGTCTGAGGTCCAGGTCAGGTCAAGATGAAATCTGGGTGAAGGTCAGCCGTTTTGAACTTAAGATGTCACAGCTTGGACATTTGCTGTCTCTCATGTGAGTACTGAGACACATTTGCCTCAAAAGAGTGGAGCTGCTGGGCTTGGACTGTATTCCACTCCAGGATGCAGAGTTTGGCCAACGTTCCAGGGACCCCCAAAATTTATCTCACTAATTGCAATTTGGCTCCTGGTTCACCTATGGCATTTGGCTCAGGAAACAATGAGCTCAAAAATAGTTGTTTTTTTTCCTAAAAACCAGAAACCTTTTCCAAACAATTTGAAAAGTAACACCTCCGTTAACAGCACCTCAGCACAAAATATCAGCCCAAGCTGTGGTGCAAAGGTAATTTTTCAAAATTGCTGGTTTTGCCTTGCCATGGTCCATGCAAAGTTCAAGAATGCCACACATGAACCAGCATTTAAAACCATGATCTGTAATGCAAATAAAACCAAAGAGGTGGTGCCTTTTAAGCCTGAAGTTCCTTCCTATCTTTGGAGCCCCATGTCTTTAACAGCACAACTGCCTTTTATATTGCAGCCTGGCACCAATAAATAAAAACCTTCTGTGTTCAAAATAAGGTCAGTACCAAGACTATGGTTTTCTTTAAACTCTCACTGTTCCTGAGTGAAGATCAATCCAAATCTTGTCCCACCGAAGTAAATCAAATTCAAACATGAGCAGAACCTGTCTGAATTCCGTTAGACGAAGGCACATGAAGCCCTAAAAATAACAATTTTGTTAAGTTATTTTTAACTTAACGAAGTTAAAGCATGGGACAGAGTGACTCTAAAGAGCAGTCACAGCAAACTTGCAGAGGAAAATAATTCCTCAAACATACAAAACCCACCCAGGCACAGCAGTCTGCACGTAGCAGACAAGGTACACAGCCCCTCTTAAATAGGACACACAATTATAATTTTCTAGGGGGAAATTCCAGACCAATTTGAGTGTCCAACCAGAGATGCTCAAGAGGGAGCTGGTACCCAAGGCAGAATGAAAAACCCACACTTTGTGCATATCAAGACTTATGGCATCTCACATGGTGCATCCAAAACTGGAGCAGTTTTGACGGTGCTGTGGTGGAGTTGCAACTTGGGTGTTGCATTGTCTATGCTGGGTGGAGATATCTATCAGTATTACTAGAGATTTGTCTCTAAAGGCAGGAGTTCTAAAGGATAGGAATAAGCCAATTCTCCAGCCTGAGCTGAGGCTTGTAAAGTCTGACTGCAAAGTCTGACTGCATGGTGTGACACTAAGAAGCTGGATCACAAGGGTAGAAGGCACTGCTGAAGAGCACTGTGTTCAACATGCAATACCATACTGTATGAGAAAAACAGGATTGCTTCTTTGAACCCACTAACTCTCTCTGAGGATCAGCAATAGAGCTGCCATTTTATAAAGTGTCCCAAGAAAGTCTCTTTAATTTTTACAAAACCAATGTTCACCCTCAGCTTTGAAGCTGGCACCACTACCATTGACATAGCTTGTGTTAGAAGTTACCTCACTGCAGCACCAGCACAGAGAACAGAGAAGAGCCATGGGTTTACAGGTGAATCCTTCCCTTTGCATGTCACTAATGCTGCTGAAATGTGCCACAGATCAGGATGTACAGTGCAGCAAGGAGCTTCCCACAGGATGTGATAGGATGCGTAGCCCTTAGTATCTCTCATGGAAACATCCACTTACTATCTTCTTCAGAGACTTCCTGTACAAGGGCTATGAAGGGTTTCTTCAATCTTCTTCTTTTATGAAACAACTCAATAAACTACAAACATTAAGAAATCCTGCCTAGATCACACCTTATATCTGAACAGAGCCCTCAGTGCTCGCATTTAAGTCTCCCTGAAGCTCAAGGGAGACCATACAAAGGTAGCCATGACCTGAATTTACATTTTTATGGACTTCATAGGTTTGTGTCAACAAAGACTAACTGGACCCTCCTGCTGGAAAAAAAATAAATAATTAGCAATGGCTGCTTTATTATAAGCTCCACAGGAAGACCACTGTGAGGGATGATCTTCCTGTGGAGGTTACTACATGGATTTCCTATACAGTGTACAGGAAAGCTGCAGGGTGTGCTATGCAGTGCTGTATGGCAGCAACGCCAGCTGGTAAACTCCACGTGAGTAGGAAGGTCTCCCTTTTCTGCGTTCTCCTCTTCCACCTCTCCACTTCCTCCCAGAGTTATTGCATGGTTCTTGTGAACAACAGCAGAGTGTGCAGGGATGGAGCAACTGGTGCAACTGGCTAAGGGAAGAAAAGGGACTTTTTGGAACAGCTTGTATTAGTGAAGGGAAGCAGGAGCTTACATGCTTTACTGACTTGAGGCCCCATCTCAGTGATACAGCTGAGCAAACAGGGAACTGCTTGGTTTGCCGGTGATTCCAACAAGCCAGCAAAAAATTCACTGCAAGTCAACACAACGCAGATATCTTCAGAAATGTTCAGAGAAAAGCAAAGCCTAGAGCACTGTTTTGATCCAAATTACACCAAGTGTTTCACTTCTAAATAAAGCAGACATTTTATTGAAGATCTGTGGAATGGGTGTGAGAAGGAAGTGATTCCAACCTTAAAAATTCAGGTGTTTCAGATTTTCAGGGTTTTTTTAACCAGCAAGCTGTAAGTGAAACTCAAATGAACAGTAGATGGTTAAAGCATCGCTGAAGAAGCATTGTTAAAGAAAGGTTTGGCCAGTGGGTTGGGTGCCTCTCCCTGGCAGGCAGTGTGAGACCCCCTAGAGGGGAACAGCTCCCACATGCTCTCCTCACAGCATCCAACTCACTCTGTGCTGGCTCCTGCAGCATCCACATTTATAAATGAAGTCTTCACTGACATGTCATACTTTCCCCTCCCAAGTACCCTGAGGCCAACATTCATTTTACAGGCTCACAAATTACTACGTTTTGACTTAAAATTTAAAAAAAGAAAACAAAAATAAAGCCAGACTCCTTTCCTCCCCCCACCCCAAGGAAAATATGAATACACAATGAAACAGATCTCCCAGTGAGCAAAGGTGACTTTGGTACTGAAGATGACAAGGAATCCATGAGAAGGGATGTGGACACAGCAGATCCTCACAACCACAACAAAAATAGCGGGAAAGATCTGATTCTGATAGAAGGGATGGCGCCGGTGGTACCTGAGATAATGTTAGGAGATGCCAAATAAACACAAAAGGGAATAGAGACAGATGGCCCCAGGTTAGGACACATGCAGCTGGTCACAGGCTACATTGAGTGCACTCTGAGCATGGCATGTATAGAACCTGAAAAAAATCTTTATTTTTTTTTGATCAAAAATATGTATAGAAATGCCTGTTTTGAGGAAAATATCATACTTTTTTTTCTTGTTTAACAAAATAAATTAAATATACATGACTTCTGTTTAAACTCTATATAGAATTACAAAGTTTTATATTTGCAATTGGATTCATTTCCAGTCCATAAGGGATTTCATATGGTCCTTATTTATTTTTTTCTTCTTTCTGTTTATACTTTTGTTTGAACTGCAACAAAATTGTATCTCTTCCAAAGTGTTATCTGAGGGGAGGGGACAACCACACACAATCTACGTGAATATTTCTCAAATGCATTTTATCCTACAAGAATATTATTGCATTCTCTTTGTTTCTTACTCTTTTTTGTTCTAATGCTTTTTATGTATTTTTGCATTGATGTAGAAAATCCAGTAGCTTGTCACTGTGAGCCATCAGAGAAGGACAGTGTGTTTTGCTTTCTTCACCATCAGCAGTTCAATTATTATTATTATTAATTATTATTATTTCTTAAATATAAATATAAAGGTATTCTGTACAATGTTCCTCTTTCCTTCTTTCCTTTTTCCTGGCAGTGGCACAGAGTCCTAGGACTGGGGGAGTGGAGCACCCGTGGTTTGATCTGCAGAACACACCATGGGAATCATGATGTCTTCAGCTTGCAGTAATGGACCAATGGACCCAGACAGCTTGGTTAGTGTTCCAGCTCAAATGACGGTGATTGGGAAGCATTTGGCAATTCACATTGTGAACAGAACCCTCTTGAAAGAAGAGGTGAATTTCTTGCCTTCTGGTGCTTTGGCACTAAACTTCAGGTAGTTTAGAGCTTGAGTCACTCAGAGCGGGACAGGTCTAGGATTTCCATGGGAACAGGTGATATACAGCAGGTACATGGACAGCAGTGCCCATCCAGAAAAGCACCACCATCACCACTTGCTCTTCTTGCTCCTTTTAGCAACACAGGGAAGGAGGTGGTAGTTTGTGTCTTGTGTCCTGTCTCACTTGTCACAATGTTGATTAAACAATCCAGGAAGGCTTCACTGCTGGAGATGGCTGCCTCTCTGCTGAGATTTGCAATTCCTTCATTATTCCTCAGCTACATCCTGATTGCAATAATTAAAAAAAAAATCTCTTTTCTCTCTCTGGTTTTCTCTGTTACATATATATTTATATAGATAGATATAGATATATACACATATATATATACACACATACACACACGCATATACAATTATATATATATGCATATATATATTTAAAATTATATATATAATCTTTTCTGTCTGCTTTTCCTGTTGCTGACAGTGAGAGCTGACTTGGAGCAGTCTCTTCTGAGGTACCACGAGGAAGAGCCCAAACGAGCTACTGTACATGGCCGCCCTTTTAGCACTGGTACTGGATGTGCTGGTGCTGGTGGACTTTGCCTTCCACGTGTGAGTGGGTGTGGGTGTGGATGTCCGTGTAAATCTTTGGGTACATTTTGGACGCCATGGTTGGGGCAAGTGCAGGCCCTTGGGACAATAAATGCTGCTGCTGGGCGACATATTCCTCATAGTTTATGGAAGAGATGCAGTCTTTGTCAGGAACCTGGGAGATGCAGATCCTGTCCCGGGGCTGCGGTCGATGCACTGGGGCAGCAGCTGGAGGGGAACATGGTTTCTTCTTGGTCTGGCAAAGCCACAAGAGGATTGTCCCAAAGATGAAGACAGCTCCAGCAGGGATGCCAATGATGACGGGCCAGGGCAAGCTGCTGGCTGAGGAAGGCGGCACAGGTGCACTAGGAGGCTTGGGATCTGGACAGCACAGCAGGAGAGAGACAGAAAGAGTTAATTAAATGCAGGCAAAGTGGATTCAAAACAGGTGTGACACTTAGGCTGGCTTTTGTACAGGCTGTCTGGCAACACTGCCAGACCAAGCAACAAGGGAGAAATCAACCCAGCACATTACGTTTGGTAACTGTTTTGCTTTTTTGGGGCTCCTGGAAGGACAAGCAACTCATTTTCCCTGGTTTAGGGATTAGGAGGAGAGTCTTTGGGGGACTTTCTAACTTATTCATCCAAGCTTTAATGGATGCAATAGAGCCAGCTTAAGAGTTTCTTAACACCCACACTTTCTGATGGAGTAGGCTTTGCTGCCCAGGTTGGAGGCATAACACAGAACATATCAGTTAATATCTCCATGTCCACAGCCCTGGATGCGTGATTGGCTTGCACGGAGCCACAGCACAATGCCCATTCAACCTTTGCTGGGTGTAGCTGTGTCTGCCTGGGCTTTATACACTCTCTACTATCCTTGTCTAGCACTAATAGAACTACTCAGTTCTATGAATATGGTGTTTTGGAGTTGCTATCTTGAATTTCTTCATGGCTGGGAGGAAGGCTGAAGGATGGGGAAAATACTTCTCAGCTTTCTCTTTGTTTACAGACCCAAAAGGAGTCCTGTGGTAGGATCCTAGCTATCAAAATCTCACCTAGATAGCTACCAGCTGGGATTTGCAAAGTGTTGAAAAATATCTAAGCATAGAATTAGCTTGCACAGAGACAATTGAGGAAGTCTAAATACCACAGGCTACTCAAATTGCCTGAATATGTTATATTCAAGCATGTATCATTCAATTCTCAAGCCAAACTTCTTTAAGACACTAATGTCTTTTTCTTTCCTTGACAAATAATCCTATAACTAGTTTGAAATATATAGCATGTGGTATCTTTGAAGTCAGGACATATACTGTTGACCTCAATAGACAAAACTTTGATCCACCAACACTGGAAATTACAGAATAATTTAGGCTGGAAGGGGAGCCTGGAGGTCATCTGGTCCAGCCCCTTGCTCAAAGCAAATTAGGATCAGAAAATTGACCCATCAGATGACCACAAAAACAACAGGCTTCATGTTCATTCACAGAAATGCTTTGCTGAGCTGAAAATAAAGTTTTGATAGTCATCCATGCTGTTCTTTGCAGCTGTCTATGTCAAATCTAGTAGATTTACAAGCAAAATAGTGTTTTTCTAACTCATGGCTTTGCAACCACATCTTTGCCTCTGAGGGCAAGCTGGATTCTCCTTCTCCTTCACTGCCAATAACAACATGCCTACAGGCTCCGGTTCTGGTAGGAGGCCTCATTATGGCCCAATTTAAATCAATGCAAAGTTTTTCCCTGATTTCAGTGGAAGCTGGATAAAACTCTCCATAGTTCAGAAAATCCCAGAAACTTTGAGTTATATACCACCCACACAGCCTTTCTCTTGGGATTCTCTTGGGATTCTAGTTGGAGTTTAGTCCTAAATCTAAGCGATGCAGGAGAAGGTGCCAAGACCATTCCCTTATTTGGAAACCAACTGGTAGTGACTAAATTCAAGTTAGTGAGTCTTGATGGCTTAATTTTGTTTCACCTTACTGAAATCTTTATTCCCCACGAAGGGGAGAAAGGAACTACCACCAGGAGGATTTCAGTGGACACTGATTTAAATCAGGGTTTAGCCCCTCATTCATTCTTATCAGGAAGGGGCTATGCTCAATTAGCTAATTGAGCATAGGGGGTGAGAACCCAGTGGACATCAGTAGTTAATGAGTACTACGATGCAGAGTATTTGTTCAGATGGGTAAAAAAAAAGACAAAACTCACCTGGCAGGACGGTGAGAAAAGCGCTGCGAAAGCTGTAGCCCATGGTGTTTGCCCCCAAGCAAATGTACATCCCTGCATCTTCTTCCTTGGCTCGGGTAATCATCAGTTTGTTCAGGTAGGAACCATCAGGACGGGACCAAACTTCTCCCGTGGGCAGCACAACAAACTTCTGTCCCCCAACATCAATAGTTGAGTTGTACTTGCTCTCTGTGCCATACTCCACCCTTTTCAGCCACTGGATAACAGGTTTAACATCACTGCGGACTTTACACTGGAAGGATGTGGTCCCACCGTAGTCTACTGTCGTGTTGACAGGGTGTGTCCCTGTCAGAATGGGCTTGGATCTTGTCCTCTCTGCACAAAAAACACAGAAAAGGTGTTTTCCAATCTAATTAACTTGTAATTGCAGAAAGAAAGAAAAAGGCGTAGGAGGGATGTAAAATAACTCTTGAGTCCAATTCCCAGCCCCATTGCAGGCTGCAATTACTGCAAACCTCCCCTAAGATAAAATTGCCCAGCCTCTGCCAAAGCCTCTAATGGTAGATGTTCTCTGGTCTCTCCATGCAACTCCCCCATTGTCTGAGACTTGCTAAATCTTTCATGTTCAACCTTAGTCTTCCTGTTGGTAATGAGGAAGTTACTTACTCAATCTGTATCAGCCCTGGAGGAATTTGATCTCTTATTTAGTCCTTATATTTTGCAGGATTTCTTCATCACCTCTTCTGAACACTGAACAACCATGCTTATTGCAAAGTAAGCAGGATCCTAAGAATCTCATATAGAAGGACTTCATTTTTTCAATATTTCTACTCTCTCCGATCACTCGCAAAGCATTTATATTCAGGTAGCCAGTTTGTGATGGTGTTTCTTGATACTGCACTAGTTAGCCATGGTCTTTCTGCTCCCATGTCCCAGAGACCATATTCTAGAATCATGAGATCTTGATGATGAACCTTGATTTACAGGGTTAGAGGCTGCAATCGTCTTTCTTAGGTCTTTACCAGGTAAATGGCCTGATAATTAGACAAAACTCATTTCACAATTAAATTTGAGCAATATTCAGGTCTGAACAAAAATGAACTGATTGTTCACTATAAATGTTTCCTTGACATTTACCGGTGTTTATAAAAATATGAAGGGAGAGTGTAAGGAAGATGAAGCCATGATCTTCAGTAGCGCCTGATGACAGGACCAGGGGCAATGGGCACAAACTGAGACACAAGAGGGTGACTGACCACTGGCACAGGTTGACCAAGGAGATGATGGCATCTCCATCCTTGGTGAAATTTAAAAGCTATCTTGCCATGCTCCTGAGCTATTTGCTCTAGGTGACCCTGTTTGAACAGGAGCATAGGATCAGAAGACTTCCAGAGGTCCTTTCCTACCTCAGTCATTCTGTGAGTCTGTGATGTTGCATTTCTTACCGCTGTGTCTGGTAGGGCCCAACCTACAGTTGAATATGAGTATTTTACACACTGT
Source organism: Upupa epops (assembly GCA_013397515.1). Lineage (NCBI taxonomy): Eukaryota > Metazoa > Chordata > Aves > Bucerotiformes > Upupidae > Upupa > Upupa epops. The sequence goes on from VZRI01011509.1 coordinate 171,450, forward strand.
CAGGCATAACCTTGTTATATTACCAGGTTATTTACAAGTATGCATTTTCTGAGAGTCCACACCAGAAACCCTGCGACTTCCTCTAGTTTGGGGACAGGATAAGGGGTATGATAAGACATGTTCCTTCTCCTTGGGGCCTTCTCAAATGTCCCCTAAAGAAAGACAAAATTGGATGGCAAAAGATCCTTTCTTTCACAGACTAATGGCAGGCTGTGGATATTGTCTCATCTTTTGCCTGGGAGTCCTTAAAGAGGTATCTGTCTTCTCTGCTGCTGGGTCTTCTCTGCTGCTGGCCCATGGAGTCTAAACTCAAGTGGAAGCCATCTCATGCCATGTAATCCACTGCTAGGGATGCTGGCAACAGAGGCACTACGAGTGAGATTTTCATCCTCACCTCCCTGGTTTTATTATTTCTTCCTTCAGTCTAGTCATCATCACAATCACTAGTGAGCACATTTTTTGGAGAAAGAGCTCTGAAGGCTTTTGCTTTTCTATCCAGTAACAAAAATTTTCCTTTCTCACAGAATGTTTTCCTCAGGTCTCAGTTGATGAAGGAAACTAGATGATAGGAAAGGAAATCAAACACAAGAGGTTCACAAGGCCATCCTCTCCACCATGGTCATAAGCCTTAGGTTGTGTTAACACCACATAAAGTCATAGGAAAAATGTATTTCTCATTCTGAGGAATGTTTGGATATTTTTGGTGCTAGCATCAGAGAATTTAGTCACAGTTTCCAGACCAGGAGGTATTGCAATCTACCCTAGACACAGAAAGAAGTTAATAGTATCACAGTGGGTGGTAACTGCTGGCCATCATCAACTGCTTTTGATGGCAAACATTGTTGGATTGAGTATGTACCAAAACAGCATCTACCAGCACTGGCTTTGGGGTGGGAAGAAGTAACTCAGAAAACTTCCAGTAATGGAGGATCTAAAGATGTACTTGGAAAACAAAACCCCCACCATGGTCTCTACAGGCACTGCATTGGGTCTACGAGCAGGAATCACAGCTGGGGAGACTGAGACTCAGATAAGCAGCACTTAGGAGTGGAGGCTCACAGGGAAAAAAAAAAGGAGGAAATTGAATAAAACTTGTAGTGCTCCACCAAATGATTTAAAAATAGAAAGATGTCTGAAAACTGCTTAATGCCCTTATCTCCTCAACTCTGGTTCCAGCTTTGGTTACTGTTTTCACTCCTAGCCAGCAACAGCTAATGAAAACAAAGGTTACATACATCTTTAAGTTGATAAAAACTAAGATAAACAGGGACACAGAAAGGGGTTTGTTCCTGGCGCTGTCTGGTTTTGATGAAGTGAAAATGCCACAGCTGCCATTAGGATGGGGCTTGATTCATTTCCCTGTCTCTGCTCCTGGTTTTAGTGTAAACACATGTTTTTACTGTCTCCACACAGCTGCATCTTTATCAATCCCAGATGTCCAGCAGGTTTGTGCCTTCAGAGCCCAGCAGAGCTCTCCACGTGTCTTTAATTCCTGTGATTCTAGAGAAAGGACTTATCAGAGAACAGATCTTTACTTTAAGAACAATCTTTCACACTGGGATAAACTTTGTCATGCTAAAATGTATGCACAGACAGACAAACAACATGCTCTCCATGTGGCTTGCCCCTGGTCCTCATTAAAGAAAGCTATTCAATCTTCCTTCCACTCAGCTCATCTTCTCCACTTAATCTGGGTTGGCTTCTCTGTAATCATTTCCATGACAATTTATGATGATGTCAGAGGCAAAGCACAATGACTTAAGAACAAGAGCTCTTCTCTGGTAGATTTATGTAGGATTTGAATATAATTATCTTCAGTAATAATAGGAAAAACAGGAGATTAGGGACCAAGAATCAGAATAGCTAGATAGTAAGAACAGCAATTTACCCCACCACAATGTGGGGTAATCCCCTACAGCTCGTCTTCTAAGCGTTGAATCTTTAAAGCTATGTAGGCATCTAAAGACACAGATAGGACTCTAACAGGAATTCTTTTTTCCCGGTATCTCATTTAGACCCACCTGAACCTTCAGATGGTCAAATGCTTTCAAAAATCTGATCCTGCAGTCTTGTTAATCACTCTAGTAATTTTAAATGTATTGTTTTCAACCTATTATCACTTTGATAAAGTCATCTGGGCCATCCTAAATATTTCCACCTCTCTATGCTTCTCAGTCAGTTCTCAGTCTGTCCTTGAGTCTATTGGTACTGCAAGATTGAACTGGGCAACATTGAGCTTTCAGTATGCAGAAATCCTTAAGAGATTACTGTTTCCTAAGAATTTACTAAAGTGTATTGTTTGTCCAGCTAGGTGTTAGCATTGTTCTAGAGTTTTAGTACAGTTTTATGACACTGCTGATGTTTTAACAGTGTATGATGTTTTAACATTTCACAATGTGTCCAGCTATTGGCAGTGCACATTTGTCATCCTGCTCTCTAACCAGCCAGCCTCTCTCTCAAAGTTCTATCCCTGCCCTTCCACCCCAGAGGCTGCACTTACGGATTACTTCAACTTTGTATGTTGCATTGATTTCTCCAACTTTGTTAAACACTCTGCAGGTGTATTTCCCACTGTCCTCTGGTTTCAGATTCTTCAGGTTTAATGTCCATTTCTTCTTCTTGTTCTCCCCAATCTCTTGGGGTGTGAGTGGCTTATTGTCCTTTAGCCACGTGATGTCAGGCCGTGGGTTCCCGCTGGCCACGCACTTCAGGCGGATGGAGCTGCCAACAGGACGGGCAATCACTCTCCGTCTCATTTTGGCAGGCTGTGTGAACCTGGGCCGGGCTGCAAAGTGAATGAAAAATTTACTTTTGTGAGCAAAGACCTTGCAAAGAAAGATCCTGCTGTCAAATATTATTGACAAGTTTAGAATTGTAGACTCGCTAAGGTTAGAAGGGACCACTGAGATCATCAGCTCCAATCTCCCTGCCATAGACAGTGATGCATCTCAGCTAGTCTTGGTTGCTCAAGGCCTCATTCAACCTGGCCTTGGACACCTCCAGGGATGGGGCATTCACAGCCTCTCCAGGATATCTATTCCAGAGTCTCTCCACCCTTGCACTGAATAACTTCTTCCTAAGATCTAGTTTAGACCTACTCTCCTTCAGTTTAAACCCATTTTCACTTGTTCTATAGCTGGACAGTCTTGTGCAAAGTCCCTCTCCAGCCTTTCTGTAGGTTCCCTTCAGGTATTGGAAGGCAGCTATAGTGCCCCCAGAGTCTTCTCTTCCCTCAGCCTATCTTCATAGCAAATGTACTCCTGCCCTTGGGTCACCTTTGTGGCCCCCAATTTGTTTAAGGGACACCCAGCATTTCCACACATACCAGCATGTCACTGTCTCACATAGCAGCTCAAACTGATTCCCATAGAAAGGAATCCAGGCTGATGCATTTAAATGTCTGGTGAACTGCTCTGGCCATTGCTTTAGCCTTCTGTATAGCACAACCCTGGAATTGCTATGTCCATAATGCAACTGCATCAATCCATCTCACAAATAATACCAAAATCACAGTATTGTAACTGAAGGCAAAATGAAGCCCCATAATCACATTATAATTGTTCTATACTCCATGCTGCAAACACAAGCCCTTAGCCAAGACCAAAGGAAAAGCTACAACTCCTGTTAGACTGGCCATTTTCTCAGTCTATTGCTGGTCACCTGAAGCTTCATTTTCTGAAGATGTTTTGCCCCTTAGTTCTCATTGGCTTTAATGGGACTTCAGAAAAGTCAACATCTATTAGATATGCAGCAAAGTCTTAGAAGTGTGCCAGGCTTTTGTGCATTGAACCAAACTTAAACCTATACAATTCATTCACCATAATTTATGAACCTTTCACTTTGAAAGGATCAAACAAACAAAAAAGAAAAGAGAAAGACCTCATAAAACTCTCAAAGTTGTTATTAGAAGATATCCCACACCTGTCCATCCCCAGAATGGAGAAGCTGAACCAATAGCTGCTTGTAGACTGGATCATGTGTTAAGATAGTCACCTTGTCTTAGCAAGGAAATCACTAACATTTCTAACAGCAGTGCCAAGGCAAGATCTGAAATTCATACACTCGATTGCATATAACTTTAATTCAAATTATTTCAGAATTCTAGATCAGATTGAAAAGAGATGGATCACTTATACCTCAGTAGCTTTACCGATATTGCAAGAGTTTTTCTGTGAAGTCACATGTTGGTCTAACTAATCAATGGAATGAAAAAAAAATCTTTGCAAAAAACTTTTAAGACCTTTGAAACAATAGCACATGATCTGATACAAGGCAGGAATTTGTCTCATAGTATCCTGTAATGAAGAACTCAAAATAAATTACTAATTTCTCACAGTTACTTTAGTTATGATATAATGCCAGTCCAGGGGCACTTGTAACTGCTATCACCTGCTGAGATTAGCACCACTTCTGACTCCCACTTTACCCATACATCCAAAACACTCCTACCAATTCAACATGTCTTTTTATCTTGGCAAACCCAGTTTCTCCACAAGCTGATTCAACACTTTCACAGCAGGTTTCTCACCTGCTTTTGAACCTTCTTTCTTGCTTACCTCTTCAGCCCCAAAGGGCAGTCACCCTTCATTTTTTCACTTCTCTTGTAAATCCTCACTGATCCTTTCCAAGGGACATAAGATCAATAGATCATGAGTGGTGTGTTCACATGGGGTTGAATTATGCCTGTCAAACACAGGCCTTCACCAACAGCAACTGGCAAGTAACAATCTCAAATAGCACATAAAATACCAAAGCAAACTGAGAACACTGTGCTTTAGAAATGGAGGCAGTTAGGCACAGGATGGGACGGTGGGACTCTCTCCTAAAGAGGCAGACCTGCTGCCCACAGGAAGCTCTGGGATATGTATTAGAGCAGAGCTTTTCTGGGTGGAGGAGGCTGGTCTGTTGCTTTCTCTCTCCAAATACTGGGGAACAGCAGTCATTTCCCTCTGAGATCTGTGAATATATCCCTCCATCCTCACCTCATTGCAGCCTTGCCCAACATCTCTCTATCTTGGAAGATGACACCCTTTCACATACCTCTCTCCTCAGAGTCCTTTTCTGTAAAGAAAACCACCTGCCTCCACAGCCTGCCCTCACTCCCCTTGGCTGTCATTCTGGGTTCCAGCCACTTCATGCTATTTCAAACTCTTGCTCAGAAATGCTTTACTCTCCATGCAGAGCCTTTCATGTGTAATCTAATGAACCAGAGCAACTCCAGCACTGAAAGCCCTTGCCATGACAGCTGAGCAGCAAGTGTGACATACTAACCCACTGCGGTCTCCTGGTCTGTAAATTGCATGGGGGTCTGCTGCAAGAGGAGGCCTCCTCCCAGCAAAACCCTCCCAGAGGGACAATTAACACAGTCAGAGCTGCACATTGTGAGCAATGACACACAGAAGTCTAAGTCTGAGCTGAGGGACAATTTTGATAAGGGCTGGCTTTGTGTAAATTGCATAAATATCTGTAGGATGCATTGAGAAACTAACAACCAGCTATGGTCATGGATGGCTATGTTCTTTTCAGGAGAGACAGGTCAGCAAGGAGAGGTGGTGGAGGTGCTCTTTACATGAGAGAGCAACTGAAATGCCTTGAGTTCTGTCCAGGGGCAGATGAAGAGAGAGTTGGGAGTTTGTAGGTGCGGATCAAGGGGCAGGCTGGAATGAGTGACACTGTCATGGGTGTCTATTACAGGCCACCGGATCAGAATGAAGAAGTTGTATGAGGTCTTCTACAGGCAGCTGACAGCAGCCTCACAGCTGCATGCCCTGGTTCTCGTGGAGGATTGTAACTACCTTGATATTTGCTGGAAGACCTACTCAGCCAGCCATCCGCAGTCCAGGAGGTTCCTCCAGTGCATTGGTGACAATTTCCTGATGCAAATGGTGGAGGAGCCCACTAGGAGAGGAGCACTACTGGATCTCATACTCACCAACCAGGAGGGTCTGGTTGGAGCAGTGAAGGTTGAGGGCAGCCTTGGTTGCAGAGACCATGAGATGGTGATGTTCAGGGTCTCATGTGGTAGGAACAGAATACCTAGCAGAATCACAACCCTGGACTTCAGGAGGGCCAACTTTGGCCATTTCAAGCAATTGCTAGGGGAAATCCCATGGGA
>VZRI01011510.1:294-22407 GCA_013397515.1 Upupa epops
TTTTGAATCCAGAGGGACCCATGCCGGGCCCTCCGTCTTATTTACCACCGGAGAGGCGAGGGCCGGCCCTGATGGATCGACAGCCCTCAGCTCTTCCCTCACCTGCGCCAAATCTGTCAGCGCAAGCAAACAGTAGGAGGACTCTTGGTTCCCACCCCAGGTCTGTGGGGCGGGCTCCTGCGAGGCGGGCATCGGAGCTTCCGCCCCACTGTTTCCACAGCCACAAGGAGGTGAGGCGAAAGAGCATTCGCAGTGAGCGGAGTCAGGTGTCCTAGAACTGCCCTCGCTGCACCTTCCCGTACCTCCCCTCCTCCTTTGTCCCTAAAGGGAGTTAGCGAAGGATACGGGACATGCTCTGGGAAAGGGGGTGGGGCAGACAGTGCAATCACGGTTGTGCTAGCCTTATCGCTGTTCGGCAGAGCCAACAGTTGGGTCTCACCCTCCTTCTTCTTCATTCCCGTAGTGAGTGCGGTCGGTGTCATCGGCACCATCTTGTCTCCGTCTGAACCTGCGGATGAGACCGACCCTCTCCACCCTCCACTTTTATTGTTCCAAACAGTCAGCCCCAACAATTCGCTCCCGCATTCATTTGCTAATTTTTCTTCACGCGCTGCCTTCAGGGCCCTAAAATCAAACCCCAAGTTTTAAGTTCAGCCGCTTTCTGAGTAACCAGTGTCCGTTGGGACAATGCGGCAGTAATTGAGTCCCAATGCCCAGGATCACAAATTCCATGGGGCGAGGTTAGCATCTCCTCCTTTTCAAGCTGCAATAAAACTGCTGCCACCTCCTTTTTAGAAGGAACATGTTTTCTGCAATAATTCTTACACACATAAGAAATCACCTTTATGACGGCACCCATTTCACCCCTGGTCAACTATACCGTCGACCCCCACCTGGTGCTTCTTCGGAGTATCCTCCGAAGGATCCTAGAGCGTTATTTCCTGCTTGCTGAGAGTAACAGCCACCTCCTCTCAGCCCCAGGCTTTCCCCACTCTGTGGCTCCCACAGACACCACTACCACAGGGAGATCCCGCTCCGCCAGCGGACAGCTAACTCACCCCCAGAGGATCACCATATGTGGCAGTGAGTGTTACATGGCCTGTTCGTTTTCCTCTGGGAGACCTTAGCTTGACCAATCACCGAGGTGTACACCAATGTGATGAACGGCAAATGGCGTTTATTTCCACGTGGCGTACACTTATATACCCCATGCCCTTCGTCTGCACTCCTTTCTTACTGACATAGCAGAGTAGGGGAGGGCCTATCGCATCACAACCCACAAGCCCGCGTGCGCATAATACAACACCTAATGAGTTCTGTGGATGGAGGGGATGGCTGAATTTCCCTCTCTGATTTGAGTGTATTTTTTTCCAGGGCTCTCATCAGAAGCCAAAAACGGGTGTGTTTAGCTCTCATTTCTTTCAGACTGTGTGTAGTGGCATTGTGATACAGTTTCTCTTTTACATTTTTGTTTGGTTGGTTTTTTTACTTATTTGGGGATTTTTCCTTTCCTTCTTGGTTGTGGGTTTAATAAAATCTTTCTTTTAACAAAGATGCTTCATTGCTTGTGGAATTCTCAGCAAGACCTGGTTAGCGTGCTTGGATTGCAGGCACCAACCCAGAACCGATCTAGACCTTCATTCTAATTCAGGCTAAACACAAATATTTACCTTGTCAATAGAGGCCGAAGTGTCCAAGACACAGGATATAAATGTGTTGGGTCAGTAGTCTGTTCATACTAGAGGAAATAGAAGGCTATTTCTAAGAATAGAATAATTTCTGATATAAAATAAAATTAATTTTCATCTTCTCTAGTAGTAAGTGGTAGTTATTACATAATGTATTACTGCTATAAATAGCATTTTCCACATATGTATGACAGAAGAGTTACAGGGATGTAGGTGAAATGCTTGAGTTTTATTGGAGAAAACATGTTTGGGCTGGGATAGAACATGTTCAGGCTTGTTCTCAACAAAAACTAGGCTCTGTCTTTGAGGAAAAGCAGTAAACAGGATAAAGAGACTGAGAGCTGAACAATAGGGATATAGGGTGAAGTTTAACTTACTTTGCATAGAGATATTGTAACCAATTAGCATTAAGACAAACAAATATATAATACTTTTGTATCAATGATAGAAGGCTAAATGTATGGACGGCCCTCTGATTTATGTATAAAAGGAGTGTAAGATTGCTTAATAAATTGTCTTTGATGGATCAAGTTGGAGTCCATGCTCATCCATTGCCACAGGGTTTGATTTCATACAGGTTTTACCCTGGAATGTTGTTTGCACACAGCATGATATATTTTAAAGACCACTTTGTAAGGAAAACAATAATCAAAATATCTATAAAGTATAAATTAATGTGTTTCCATCTCTTTCTTCTACAGCATTATTCTTCCATTCTCATTCCTGAAAGGATTTTATTTATATTTCAGTTTTCTCCTCTGAGCAATCTCACTGAAGAAAACAGAATTCTTTGTATGCACACTTCATTGCAAAATCTCATTCTTATTCCAGCCACTCTGATCATGGCCACTACGGAAAACTCATATGGCATCTTCTTCCTATGACTGAACTTCAGAGAGAAGTCAAGGGTTGCAAGACTGAAGATCAACCATGGAAACACATACACATGGTAAGAGCAAGCAAAAAAAAAAAGACTGCCTTTTGACCAGCAGAAGGAAACACAAGGTGAAACAATAGAAAGGGAGTGGGTTCATCCTTTAGCCTTCATCTTCTCTCACAGACATGATGTAAGGCAGTGTGCATGCTGCTTGCTGGGAGAAAAAGAAGTTTCAACTGGAAGAAGTGAGCTGTTCAAGCACTCATGAACAAAATATCAAAACTTGAAACTGATGTATTTTCCATCTAGAAGTGAGAACTGCAGTGATATGTTCATATCCAGGACAAATTCAACACTTTCCCCTGTGATTTGCATCTGAATGTTCAGACCTTGCTTTAGTTCTTTTGATAAATAACTTGAAGGGTACACTATTTAATAGCAACTTTGCCTGAATAGGCTAGGAAAATTAAGAAAGATGGCAACTATTTCAGTCTAAAGAGGTTTTCTATTGCTAAGGAGCTTTTTACAGATTTTGTTTCTGCATTCAATGCCAGTGAAACTGGAAAATCTTTTCTATTGATAATCTTAATTTGTTCTATCAGTATTTTTAGACTGCCTGGTTGAACTTTTTTCATCTTGACAATCACCAGACATTTGATTAGCAAGGAAGCTAAGCTTATTTACTAAAATAAGGTTTACTAGATAATCCTTGAGTCTATTGATGTGCAGAAGTAAAGAAGAGTTTACAAAAGGGAACTTACAAAGACTTAGAAGCAAGTACGTTTATTGCAGCACTAGGCAACATGGAGGTTTGCTCCACCAAATGTGTTCATTGTGATCATATTGGATAATCTCATACATAACAAAGACATAAAATCTCATACATAACAAAGACATAATCATGCATATACATTAAGTTTCCAAGGTGTGGGTTATTAAAATCAGTTCTTCGAACTCACTAACATGGGTCTTCTCCTTCTTGCACTTGTGCAGCAACACAAGTAGTTGTGGGTCTCTGGGAACAAAGCAAGTTTTCCTCAATATGAGCTTTTGACTTTTGACTTTTGACAGGGAGTCATTATGAACCAATAACCACAAATTTGGCTGAAGTCTGCTTGGCTAATCCTCATCAAAATGAAGTTCCTGTTATCTAAGCTTCAAAACATCTTATGTCTTTGATGTTTGATGTGATTTTCATATAATAATAATTTTACCTCAACTACTGATTAAGCCAAGGCTTACTTCATCTCCTATATTGTCTAAACTTATATTTCAAATTTATTTCCAATTTCAGCTACCATTAATCACTGGCCATAGAGCTGGATAAAGTCTTTCCGTTACATACAAAGTTAATTCTTACTACGCTAGAGTTCCTAATATGTTTTACTTATTAACTGAGACTACTCAGTCTACAAGTTTCCTTGTGGTTAATAAATCCTATCAATACCCTTTACCAGTATCAAGGAAACAGAGGTATTTGAGATGGAGAGGAGCTACAGTGGTGCTAAAGTCTGTAGAAAATGCTGAGGTACAGGAAGGTGAAACACAAGTTTATCGCAACCTCTAATGTTTCACCAAGAAACCCAAATTCTGTAAGCATAAAATTGTTCTGTTTAAGGCACTTCAGCAGGCAAAGTACTTCTTTTAGCATCAGCCAAGCCCTGCAATGCCTTGGCATGCAATCTTGACTGCATAAGCTTGTTCTTTGTCTATTTTTCTTCACACCACAAATCACATGTGACAACTACAGAGTGTTATGTAGTGTGTAGTGTCTACATGAGGAGAATCACAGTTCCTGTGAGAGCTGTGAACGCAGGAATGAAAATACTATGGGAGGGTCTCCCAATTTACCTTAGAAGGCTAGCCCATTTGTCAATAAATCATAGTTCATCTGAACTGCCTACAGCTCTTGATTCATAGACAAGTGTTACAAATGTTCATCTAAGTCTGGAGCCTGTTGGTTATCGATGTAATACCCTCTCAGGCAGGTTCTGTAGAAGAGGAGCCAGGCTTGGAGGAGTCCTCCAAATAAAACCAAACCAAAATAAACCAAAATAAATTTAAAAAAACAGTAAAAGAAAACAAATCAGTTTGACTGTTGCCTTCCTATTATACTTCTCACAGAGGAGGTTGGACTATATAGCAATATAGTTTCTATTTCAGAATAAATGAGGACCACCCTCAGTTCTTGCAAAAAAAATCATTGTAGTTTACAGTTAATTGATTCATGTGAATAGCACCAGTGGTGCCAGCAGTACCACTGCCAGAGAATGCAGGCATTTTTTTCTGATTCCAGAAGTTAATGTTTTCCTTAAGTAATTAAAGTAACATTAATTCTTGATAAATTCAAGTGTCTTCTAAATAGTATCAGCATTTGTAATTTGTTTTAAAAGCCCTTCCTTGTCACCAGACTGTAAGCAGAGCAATGTGTCTGTCAGCATGCCATTCTGCAGAGAACAGTAGCCGAGAATCTGTGACAAAGAAGAACTGTCTAATTAGTCTGCATTTTTCAAAGAATAATTGCCTGTCAGCCAGTTAAACCATCTTTCTGGAAACACATTTCCCAGGGCAGCAACTGAAATTACAGGAAAGTTCAGGTGGATCCCTAATAATATAAATCGTCCTCACATGCTGTCTCATTTTTATTGTTTTATAGAAAAGTATATGTTTGATCCTAGTTTATATTTGAAGTGTAGACTGTAAAATTAAGGAAAAATACATTTGAAAGATTTTCAGGTCTCTGGCAAGAATACAATGCAACTGATGTACAGTAGCTCTTCTCAAATACTAGGGCTAATGACTTATTTTATATCATATGGTAAACGTTCCTCATTTATAACAGTTTAAAACATTACTGTTAGTTTTTCAGTAGACATAAAACCCATCTAGTAATGGTGGCATTAACAGAATAGTGTGGGATTGAAGAAAAAGGGATTGAATATTAATGTTGTCATTCCAGTTAAAAGTGGAAGGTATTTTAGGATCTTCCTTTTCATTTGTGCTTAGAGTGGTAATGTATTCATTACCAAACTCCACAGGGACTTTTACCTCATAAAACTTATTCAGTTTGCAGTGGTACAGAGGTAAAAGTACCTTAGAAAGCATAAAGCATAGTTCAATAAGCTTTAACAAAGCTCAGAGGAGGTGTTTACTCATAATGTATCATGCTTTCTTATTCTAATAGCAATGAGGCACCACGGAATGATCACATCTGAATCTGAGATAAACAATTGCGTTAGCGGTGCATATACTTGTTTTCTTCTAGCTATATGCCTGAAAATGAATCTGACATGATGTAATCAAGAAAATGCTAAGAACAAAGCAGAGTTCTACTTAAACATTGGACATTGCTTTTTGTATGATAGATTTGCGTAACTCAGCTCTTTGTGTAGTGCAATTTGTGTGTTTTGCTTTACGAGTCGCTCATGGCTAATTTCTGTTTTCGTTAAGGTCAGGGACTTGCAGCCTTCAAGTTTACAAAGTGAGGGAATTTTGCATGTTCAAACTTACCAGGACTATAAACAATGTCATCTAGTGTTTAACTAAATGTTTATTCCCTTATTACCATCCAAAGCACTATGATATTTAGCCAAAGATTATGAAATCTTCAGAGGAAAAAGCCAGATCTCTTTACCTTAGAGAAGGGCTAATTGCAATGCTTAGCCTTCCAGCAGATGTAAAAGCAGTAATAAAAACATCTATTAATGTTAGCATGCCTTTGAAGCAAGGAACTAATAGATTATTCTGAAGATGACACAAAAATACCTCTTCCTTTAGCCGTTTGGAGTGGCAGACACTACATGTTGGGTTTTTGTGTTCATTTGCCATTAATTACTGAAAACATCCTAATGTCATCTTTCAGGATTATTTCTGTCACCCTATCTGTGAAATAGTAATCCTTGTTTTCTTTCAAATTTTCAATATGCAAAATATATCACAGATAATATTACATATAGAAAAGAAAAATACACTTAGCCTAATTACATTAGTGATCAACAAGACCTAACATGTGAACATTTGTGAAAATACGATAATTCTTCTTGCAAAACAAAAAAAAAAATCCATTTATAAATTGGTTTTAGGTACTTAATTTTTATCTTAGCTAGATTCAGAAATTTCAAGACACTGTTATGTTAGAAGTGATCCAAAGGACCACCCAAAACTTTGATAAAATACGAAAGATTTATTGGTTGTGGTAATAAGGAATGAGCAAGCAGCACCGGGTGCATGGGGAGTCTGCCACTCCACCAACATGCACACCTACAGTTAAAGGCAGCAACATTTTATATCTTATTTTATATATATTATCACTTCAAAGTATCCCCTCCTATCAGTCTCCTCTTTGTTCACGTTGCACTTCTTGGTGAGACCCCTGGATCCAGATAAGGGAGGAGACAATGTCCTTGGCCTAATCTTTTGGTTTTACTATCAGTGATTAGCCCCCCACACATTTCCCAACCCTTTGCAGGTCCCAGATTGCTCAGCCTCCCTCATCCTTTTTTCATTTGTTCTGCTGAGCTTCACTGCTTTCTTTGTTCTTTCAAGAGTTTTCCACAATGACAAGGGGGGGATATTGTTTTTACCTTGACGTGAATCATAACATATCACAGTTGTACTTACATTGCAGACATTCCATATAGCCTATTAATTTCTTTTATTTGAAAACTATTTCTAGGAAAGGCTTTCTGGTTGCTTGTATATATTTATCATGTGCAAGAGCATTTAAACATTATGTAATAATAACAAAGGAACTCTTAGAAAAAATTATTATATTTAATTGGCTTATTTCCACTACCTCTTAAGATATTCTTTTCTGGCAATAAAACAATTAAGACCATAATTTAAATTATCTCCTCTGGATTTCCCAAGGGCACTAAAGTACTATTCAGTTGTCGTGGGTTTGGTGAAATCCCATTTGTCCATAGTATTCCTGCATCAAATTCTCTTCCGTCACACAAGAAGTTACTCCGGCAGGAGGAAGACAGAGCTTGGAGGAGAGAGCTGTAGCAGTGTCCAGGAAAGAGTCTATAACTGAAGTGGTCTGGGAAAAAAACAGAGTAAGGAGGGTTTTCCTGGGTAGTTTGGGAAGGGCGGCTCACCACATTTTCCCTCTAGTACCGGATTTTTTCCTCCCTGCTTTTCCACAGGTTTGTGTAGGAGAGTTTGGGGCTTCTGCTACAGATTTCAGCCCCCTCATCACCCCTGGTTTTCCATGTAGTAAGTAGCTGTTTCTCTCTCTCTTCTTTTTGTTTTTCTCTCTGGCAACAGTGTGTTGGCTCCAGGGACTAGTCTTCTTTGGTGGTGTTTGGGTTAAGAAGCAGCCTAGACATCATTGCTTTTGAGGTCACGCCCTAAAAAAAGGCATTGGGGCTTTGGTCTTTTTTTTTTTTTTCCTCCCTCTCCTTCAGTTTTCCTTTTCTTTACCTCACAATGAAGTCTTAATATTTGCAGTTCTGGTTTCTGTAATTGTGTTTATTCTCTTTTTTCTGGGTTTAAGGAAGGCAAGGGTTTATCTTCTGTATGTTTAAGAGACCAGTGTTAAACTATAACATCAGTACAATCAGTCTGTTTCAGACTTAATCAATATTTTACAATTAGTTTTGTTTACCTCTGGATAAACGAGTATGGAACTCAGAAGCAAGCATCTTTGCCCCACCTCTGTCTTTCATTTTAGTTTCCAGTGCAGTATTTTGGCCACTGATTGCTTGGTCTGATCAACAAAACCTTCCAGAGGACAGTGTTCAGTGGAACCTTGTTAAACCACATGAGGCAGCTGGTGGTCAGTATCAGATTCCTGGCTTTGTGAAGACATTTCTCCAGCTGCTTTCGAAAGGCCTGTTTTGCTCAGACCTTGCTGTAGTCATGTCTGCTCTCAATATTAATCCAGTGCTCAATATATGCTTTTTGGTTAAAGTTGAATGCTTTTCCAATCAATAAGATTATTTTTCATATTGTATTAAAATAGCTCTTTTTAATGCCCAGATAACAAATTTTAAAGGTTTTAGTAATACTGTTGATTATTTTGAATGAAATTTTCATCTATAGAGGAGCATGGAAAAGATCAACTTTGCTTGGCAATACTTTTGGTTTTAGATGTATGTTGCTATCAAGAAGACAAATGACACAGACAATCTGTGTCAAAGCTATTTACTTCCTGGAGCTGTAACATCAGGCAGCCTCTATGCTGCCAAACAAAATAGGTCACATTACCCTATGTGTACCAAATCATAAATGAGGGAGAAATTGCCAAGGAATGCCTCACAAAGACACTATCAGAAAATACATTGGACTTTGTGATGATAAATACTTGCACCCTGTTTCGGGCTCTGTCCTCAGATGAATCCGAAGATGAGGCTTTATGGAATAGTGGAAATGGTGACATGAGTTTTAGCTTTGTGTTGAAAGTATCAAAATTATACTGAAGAATATGTTGCATATTCTGGATGCGTATACATACTGCTAGTCTGTTACCAGAGACCTTGCATTTGTTTCTTTTTCTGTGCTGGTTGCCTCAAACCAATGATATTTCTTGTGAAACTCACCAGGACCATAACTCTTGATTTAGAGTCATTACTACAGGTAACTACCTATATTAAGCAAAACTCCAGCATTTCAGTTCCGTTGTTATCTGTCAGCTTGCATGCTGATTTATAGCTCTATTTTGATGGGTACTCACTCATGAGGTTGTCAGCACAGCATTGTGGATATGAAGTGAGTGTAGATTTATCTGTGAAGCATCCCATCAAATCAAGAAGTAAAATAGTACAGATTTTGTTTAAAAAGGTGTACTACTCAAGTAGATACCTATGTGATGAACTCAGTTTTATAGCTGACATATGAAAGCGCTGGAAAAATTAATAGTTTTTCTCTTTTTGCTTTTCGCCTTTGTAAGCTTTTGTTCTTTTCAAACAACTCTGAAGAGAGCTGTTTTTGTCTGTTTTTTCTCTTTCCTCTGGTTATTTCTTTTATGAAAATGATAAGCCAAAATGCAAACTTTACACAGACTGAAATCTTAGTTGGATTACTCTGTCCTTCATTGACTAAATTTTCAAGAAAACGTATTTACCTCCTGTATGAGTCTGAACAAGCTAACTAGGTACTGACAATGACTTTGGAGCACACCTTACACTCAGTTTGTAAATGCTGTAACAGAAGACAGCGAACATAAGGCTGAATCCGAGAACAACTATAAGAACCAGTAGAGAGTTGTCACTGCAAAGGAGTTACTGAATAGGAAATGAAATAAGTAAGGAAACTGCCTTTTATAGATGTTTCTATGCTCCTATTACAGAATCAGCACCAATCAAGATTTAAACCTCAGGGTTTTTCACACTTATTGCTCTGTAAATTACTAACATTTCAAGAGGGATAAAAAAAAGCCCTTTATGGAGGTGAAGGGAGAGAAAGGCACAGCATTTCTTAAAAGAGAAACTTCTGTACTGCTCCAAACTCTGGAGTAATTATCTCACCACTGGGACCCATGTTAGACTCTCACTGCTCTCCAAGTAATTGAAAAGGTTTGTCTTCGTACAAAAAATACAGCCTTGACTGCACGACTATGAAGAACACCTCTCACAATGCACTGGCATTTTACTACTTTTCTTTCAGGGACAGTGATTTTTTTACACTACATACAGATCCTGAAATATATGTGATATTAATCTCACATAGTTATATCAGTCTGTTTTGACTTCCAGAACACAGGCTTCATTCATAGCTGTAGAATACCATGCTAATCATCACATGGTACAAGTCAGCACTACTTAGTACACGTTTACTCAGAAAGTGCTCTAGAGAGCTAAGCAATCAGTAAGGATACACAGAACCACCTGACAGCTCTGTAAATGTTCCTGTGGGTTCTCTTTTGGTTTACTGACTCACACAAGACAATAATGGAAAACTGCCTCCTCTTACAGTCAAATAGAAATATGCTGTCAGGGAGCATGGTAACATTCAGATTTCAATTTGAGGCAAGTTTATTCAAGTTTAATATCAGACTTTTGAGCAAATTTGAGCACAAAACCACAGAATTGTCTATGTTGGAAACATGTTATTTTCCTAGACATATTATCTATTGTCTATGTTGTTTTCCCAGAAACATCTCTACACAAGAGATCTAGTGGTATTGAAATAGCAATGTATGAAATATTGCTTCAAAATAACTGAAGTCTCCTGACCTCACCTACATGCCTACATCAGACTAAGCACAAGGAAGACTTTTTTTATTATGAGGGTGGTGAAACACTGGAAAAAGTTGCCTAGAGATGTGGCAGATGCTTCACCCCTGGAAACATTCAATATCAAGTTGGGTAAGGCTCCCAGCAACCTGATGTAGTTGAAGATGTCTCTGCCTAATGCATCAGGGTTGAACTACATGACCTTTAAAACTATTCTATGATCCTACAGGAGCACTCCTTGCAAGTTAATTAAAATCCAAGTTAATTCAAATTAAATGACAAAACCTTTTCTTTTAAAATAATTATAGAAGGTAATTTCTGGTTTGCTACAGGTAAACAGCAATATTGTCATTAAAATAGCTTTAAGGCACAACATAATAGAAAGGGTAGGCACATATAATGAAAAACCTGAGGCAATAAATCATCTGTTACCAGCTCTGCTGCAGAAAAACTAAACACTCCTAACTCATCACATACCAGTGGAGCATTTCTTACGGATGACACAGCACAGCAGCAGCTCACCATGCTCACATATAAGCAGACTCCACTAAAACTCTTTCCCTGCATCAGCATTCTGTCATAGGATGCATCTGCTTAAGCAGACCTGTAATTGAAATTAAACACATTTACCAATTAACTCAGTTTCTTTTTTGCGAAGCTCTGAAACAAAGTCTATCACTGACATTTCTGGTTTTCAAATACATAGAGCAACCTCAAGGAGGACAAAAAATATGAGTCAGGCAAATTGATTTTGTAACTGAAATCTAAGTATTACTATGAGGTCTTCCAGAAGATGTAATGTTAGTCCCAAGGGCAATACAGTTGTGGGGACATGTTGCTTCTTGTTACAGATCATATCTAAATTTTTCATTTCTGTACCTTCATTTCCATTGCAACATATCCCCCTCCCACCTTCAGAGAACTCAATTGAAAGTGTTTGTTCCTGGGAGGAATGAAATACACGGTGTTATTGCTGGGAAAAACAGGTGATCTTTCTTGCAACAGTGACTAACTGTTCAGCACTACTGAATCTAAATGGTAAGCCATGAACTTTTCCCAACATTTTCAGAAATGGGCAAACAGGTGTAGAACCCAGCAACTTTTCAGGGAATTGACATCACACTGGAGCTTTTACCTCAATTAGGTATCAGATTAACTTCCAGAAAAACATGCTCATTTGTTCCTGTTAACCCATGAGTTATACAAAATAAGGAAAAATGGTTTTCCCTCAAAATAGAAGTTTATCTTTTTAGTACATTCAGCTTCTCATCTGCATAAAATGGTTCTCTGCAAAATAACTTTTAGACTGAAGATTTACAAAGGAAATTGTTGTTTAGTGTTTCCTGTGTATCTAACTCATCAGTGCAGTTCAACATGTATGCAAGTTTTCCCTCCAAGCAAAACTATCACATGGAGGGCAGAGTAGGAGTGAACTTTATGATTCTTTAGCATATATGGACAAGATGTAGTCATTGGTAACTGTCTGCACAGTGCTTGGAAAAGGTTGTACTCATTCATCCTGTAACATGGCACTGTGCATGTGCAAACAGAAAGGCTCAGCTCCACAGTGGAAAACAGTTGCCTTTTTAAAAATAATAGATTAAAATAAACTGTTAATTAATGCTAATAATTTCAATAGAAAAATAAGACTCAAGCTCACTAAATAAATTGTATTCTGCAATTAATTATTTTTCTATTGCAAACATTTATTGTGCTACGCTGAACGTGTCTGAAGGCAAACTCTCAGGGTTTCACAAGGAAATCATGCTGAGCTACAACCTGGCCACAAAACATACTGACAACTTGAAAGACACTTTTTATTTGCTTTAACATTCACCCTCAATCATAACACCACAGAGATGGCACTATATTTCAGTAAGTAAAGAGTTGAGCTCAGAATCTATCTGTGTTATAATTCACTGCTGTGTAGTATTAACTAAATGTATCCCAAGTACAAACTTTGACAGATAATAATAGATTATAGTTAACTACAAACCATGACAGGCAATACCCTCTCTCTGATTTTCAGGAATGTGGTTAGACATTGGAATGAACTGCCCAGGTAAGTAGTGGAGTCCCCATCCCTGGAGTTGAGAAAAGACTGGACATGGCTCTTAGTGCCATGATCTAGCTTAGTGTGGTGATGTTAGATCATAGGCTGGCCTTGATAATCTCTTGAGGTCTTTTCTAGCCTCAATAATTCTGTGATTCTGTGATTATTCTCCTAAAAAGCTTGACACACTTGTGAGGCAGATTAACACAAGTCTATAAATCTAGTGAAAATGTTTGCAGTAGTCTTTCGCCATATGCTAGGGACAAGACAAATTTGAGGCTACAGTTATCATTAACCTAACTTCTGAACAACTTTCCCAAATACAGTTGCTTATAGGTCTCCAGATGCAAGCATCAGTGAGAGGCACCCACCTCTTTTTCACATCATAAGGGGGAAAGTGAAGACCTGGCTGGCAGGGACTGAGCTTTACCATCAGTGTGCAGTTTTTTTCGTCCACTTGTCATCTAAAGCTTTCTTTACTCTCTGTTAATAAAACTTCTTGGCTTTTTCTTTACTATAATATTGTCCCTGGTTTTCAGTTGTCTTTTAATGATCCTAAGGCAAAATAATCAAAGCCAGGACACCTTGTATGTTTCCAGGCATGGGAACACAGCCACCTCTCTAGGTAACCTATTCCAGTGTTTCAATACCCTCATAAAAAATTTCTTCCTTATATGTACTCTAAATCTACCCTCTACAAGTTTAAAGCCATTATACCTTATTCTGTCACTACAGTCCCTGCTAAAAGGGGACCCTTTATTATAGCGCCCCTTAAAGTACTGAAAGGAAGCAAAGTTTGTAGTGGCAGAGTATTTCCACTGAAAAAAATACCATAAGGTATCAAAGGCACTGATCAAATACCATAAGGAAAGAAAAAAATCCCAAAGACTATACAAAAAGGTAGAGATGTTTGAAAAAAAACAAGCAAATTTGATAATTGCTTTTTCTTTCTTTTGTTTTAGAATCAAGGTTGCGTAATGCAGTATCACAGTAACAATGAGGCTAGAAAAGACCTTAAAGATCATCCAGTCCAACCTAAAACCAACCAAGTAAACCTAACATCTAACATCTAAATCATGCCACTCAGCACTTCATCCAGCCTAACCTTGAACACCTCCAGATATGGTGACTCAACTACCTCTGTGGGCAGCCCATTCCAAAATAGGATCACTCTTTCAGTGAAAAACCTTTTCCTAATGTCGTCTAAAACCCCCCAGAGGGAGCTTAAGACTATGACCCCTTGTCCTGTCTCCAGGGTCCAGGGAGAGAAGACGAACCCCTGCCTGACTACAACCACCTTTTAGATAGTTATAGGCAGTGATAAGGTCACCGGCTCAGGCCCATACACAAAAATGTTTACCAGGTGGTGCCTGCAACAAGCAAAGCCATCCTGCCGCCCTTCCCCCATTGCTTGGAGCCACAAAAGGACAAACAGGATAGTTAAAAATCTCATGCACAGAGACAGAATACCATGCCCCACCCTATAATGCCAGTCCACATTTACATGAATCAGATTAACATATTTCACAATAGGTCCACAATTTTACTAGAGTTAATAGGTGGCGTGCTCAAAAAGAAAAGAGGAGAACGTGCTCAAAGAAGAGAATGGAGAAAAGGGAAAAGACAGAAAGTATTTAAGCATGTAGATTAACACTACAGACTGCAATTGTGTCTGGCATGATCCAGCTCCCCTACTCACTCTTCAGCTCCAGAGATTCCCAGTACCTCAGGCCATCTTCTTAGTTGGTCTCTCAACATTACTGGCTCCATTGACTTGGGGGAGGATAGGGTGTGTTAGTCAGGAATGATCTGCCTCTGTGTGTCTCTGTTTGAGTCATCTCTGCTGTGAGAGTTTTCTTCATCCCCAGTGAGTGAAGGACTTACATTTTTTGGGACTTAGATAAATCAGTGGCAAGGTGAGTTCTTTGCTGTAACCCTGGGAAGCAACAGCTCATTATGTTCACACCAGATAATCATACTTCTGCAGATAAAACAGCAGCAATCCCTTGTTGTGTTCTCACCACAGAACACATATGTCTTTGCCAGCTGTAGGGCCCAGCTCGCACATTCTTCTCCCTCTCACAAGCTATGTTCTATCCACACAAAGTTGTTTGAGCCCTTTCACCTGTTGTTACTCGGAGTCTGACAGGGGTATTGGTACCATGGTAGTGACAGACTACATATAAAATACCTCCAATGCATTCCAGGTTTTAATTCCAGCAAACTATTACACTGAAATGTAATTCAGGAAATCCTAAAGATTTACATAATGACAGTGCAAGTTTATTTACTATAAAATGCATACACAATGCTTGTGTTGTTAAATTATCACAGCTTTTATGGTATTCATTATGTTGTAGCATCATTCTTTTGTCATTGTTCACTATACTCAAGCATTGTTCCCCTACAATAAACACTGTATTAGCTGGATCTGCACACAGTATTTGTCAATTGCTCAGCCCATTATTTTAAAACTAGTCCTACAAAATCCGAGCCAGATGACACAGCTACATAAAACAAGATGCACATATCCACATATACTATACCCTGAAAATGCACAGTTTGACAGCTCAAGATTAAATGTGTAGAACTAATGTACACCCCTAGGTCAGCATTATGCATTACTAGTACAGCTAATTTGGTAATTATGGCTTGTTCAGAGAACATTCAGTTGGATATAAACACATAATTCTATAGTGAGTCTACAAAACGCAGTGTTGATGTGCAATCTACGTTCTTTGATTATGTTTGATTAAGTTCATGGTTTACAGGATTTTAGGCAGGACTCATATCTTGAAGTTGCATGGTGGAAAAAAATGCTACATTTGATCACTTATTCATTTATTCCAATAGAATTTGCATTAAAATTAACTTTAGCAACTGACTTTGACTACTCATCTACTTTTACATAAGAATTAAATATCCCAGCTGTATTCTGTTCATTTTCATCCCACATATGCTCTATTTAGTAGGCTACTTATTTGCTTATCTGAGTATCACGTACTTACCCATTAACAAGTTTAGTGGATCAGCAGTTTTCCTGAGTCAATTATAATATAAAACAAATTCCCTAGAATTTATTCCCTAGAATTCCCATAGAATCCTCATGGCTGGAAAGGACCTCTAGGATCACCAAGTCCAGTCCTCATCCCAACATATACCTATCCCCTAGACCATGGCCTCAAGTGCTCTATTTATTCACCTTTTAAACTCATCCAGGGATGGTGACTCCACCACCTCCCTGGGTAGCCAGTTCCAGTGCCCAACCACTCTCTCAGGAAAGAACTTCTTCCTAATGTCCAAACTAATCATCCCCTGATGCAACTTGAAGCTATTTCCCCTTGTCCCATCATTAGTAATTTTGGAGAAGACACCAGCACCAGCTGTCCCAGCTGGAGCAGAGTGAAAACAGCAAAAGGTTTGTGCTGAACCTGCCTTTTCCTAGATTGACTCAGAAAGGTGCCTATCTAATTCCAGGACTTGTACTCTGCAGACTGCTTCAGAGTCCTTGTAGTCTTGCCAAGAGTCATTTTACTGTTGTGCACCTACCTTGACTTCAGTGGCCATTTGAGAGGAGTAGCTGCTAAGTCTATTCTGTAAAATATATTACAGTAGAATCTCAATTACTTTAAGGTCTCTTAAGACACCTGAAACATTTAGAGAGTCAGGGTTAACTGGGCAGAGCTGGATGGCTGCACCAATGCTGCCATGCACATAGACGCAGGCTAAACAGCTCTGTCTACCTCTACAGCTAAAAGATTATTTTGGCGGGAGAATGGGGGCAGCTAGATTTCACAAGAAGTACATTTGTTGCAGTGGGAGCCTGAATCTCATTTTTAATTAGATGTTCTGGAAGAAAAGCCCCTATGACTTGGATATATTGGATTGCATCAGTCTTCACAAATAAGAACATGCATGGGAAGGTCCCTTCTTTCTTTTTCAGCTGCTTATCTACCTGGTGTGCAGTCCAGCTAAGTTAATAGGCAGCTAGAAAGACAATTCTAACCATAAATGTATCTTTTTTCTGTATTTCCTTTTCTCTGTTCTAGAAACTGCATCAGTTCCCTAACATATCCCCTTTGTCTTGGCTCTTTAGCAGAAATTGTTCTAGAAAGCTGCACCTACTTGTAGGAAACTGACAGCACTAATTTAAACAGGCTTTGGAAAACTTTGAAATGTCTGTGTTCCTTATTATTAGCTATTTTAACTTTGTATTGCTCGTTTACCCATTCCCACAGCCAATGGCATCACTTGACAGACTCCTAAAGAATGTTTTAAAGCACAGTGCTTAGAGCACTAAAAGAACGATAGTGTTGAAGAAACAGCACAGGCAAGGGCTTCCACTGACAAGAAAAAATATTTGGGGTACACTTATTGAAATGTGCATTTGATGCTTTAAAAATAACATCCTTTCATGTTCTTGTTAAGTTACAAAAGAAAGAGGAGGGGAAGAACATAATCCACCAGCCACAAGCAGTGCTATGAGAACATTTCTGCAGTGCAGAACCCACAGGCTGAGTACTATAGGGTGCCTGCACTTGTTAACATGTTAATCTGGGCAAAACAGGGAAAACGAAAGAAGTTGGAAATCGTCATGAAAATCATTGCCCTGTAGAGATAACTGTGTCTCAAAAGAATGGAAAGCAGCTCCTGAGATGTGCCGTGCAACTTAGTGGCTCTAGTGTAGAAACTTTTATGAAACACTGATATATTTTATTCCATGCTATCTCCTTCAGATAAAGCAGTGATTCTGCAATATGTTGATATTTTGATTTAGCAAGATTTTGCTTTAATTATTGCCTTCTATCATGGATTTTGCAGGTAAGCCAAAGCTCCACTTTGGGACTTGAAAATGATCACAAATTCCTTGTTGCCCAACAGGCTTATTTCAAACAATGAAACTTAAATGGATTTATACCAATAAAGACAACAGTGCATGCCCTGAGCTTTGCTAACCATGAAAAAAATACTAAATGTATAACAGTTCTAGCACCTCTGTTCAGTACACTAATAGGCATTTTCAACAGAAAGGGTATAAATACTGAGCTAACAAAAAACAAGCATTTGCTTCTTGAGGTGTAGCTTGGTGTTCTGCTGCTACTATTATTCTGCTTTCTTGTTGTGCTAGAAGGAAAACACAGACAAAAAATAATCAGAATAAAACACCTACTCTGCTCTTAATCTTAGAATAATTTTAGCTGATTTTATTTAATTCACAAATATTTTTTCATTTACTCCATATGGCCCTGAGATCTGATTGTATATTTACTTTTTTTTCTCCATATCTCATACCTAGGACTTCAGTCTTACCAACACTGCATAACTATACTTTCCAGTCCTTTTTCCTTGCTTCTGCTTGTGATCTCACCTCTGTTTCTCCTATTCAGCCTCTTTATTCCTTTTTCCTCAACAGCTGGGAAAAGGTGAGAAATCTCTCCAGCGTCATAAGCCTTATAGCATTTTATCCATCTTGCAAAGGTCTGAGTTCACATTTGACTCGATGTAATTTTTCCAGTTTCCCAGCTTTATGGGTTAAATTTGAAGAAAATCAATAGATTCATCACGTTTTCTTCAACGCTTCCCAGTGCCTGGTGTCAACGGAAAAAGGATGGCTGGTAATGAGGTTGGTTTTAAGCTCCTTCCTCCTGGCTGGCTGGTTTCTGAAAGCAGCAAAATTAATTTTGCTCTGTGGCCAGTTACTACTACCTATAGGACTTCTGTATTTCTGATTGGTTTATAGATAAGTGGGGGGACATATATCAGAACGCACACATGAGATTTTTCTGCAGTAAAATAGAAAGGTTCTAAAGTATAAAATAAGCCCATGATGATTATATAGCCTGATTAATATACTCTATTTTGTTTGATGACACCTTAGCTTCCAGGTTTGGTTCATTCTCTGACTGCTTTGTATGAGAAGAAGTCTTAGGATTTTTCCTTCTGCAGAGAAGGAAGAATGTATTTATGATGGAACGTGAACAGGTGTCAGGTGCACTGGCATTTTTCGTCCACCCTTTTCAGTACCCACTTAACACATTTAATGGCTTTTGCTGATAGAGATTCTAATCTAAACAGCATTTATTCTTAAATGCTTTGGGTCTGAGAAGTATTGTTCCAATTTTCAGAGATGAGTGGAACAAGGCACAAAGATTTTAAATTATTTGCCCAAGATCATAAAGAAAGGTCCTGCTCCTTTACAGTTTAAGAGCTACAAATGCTCTAATCAGTTTAATGATTTCAGAACTCTCAGACTTATTGATGAACAAGCAAAGCAGTGCAGTGTGTGGCCACATGCATCACTAATAGCACACAACCAGCAGGCTGTGCTGACCACATCTGTCAACTTCCACAACTTGCAATTTACAATAGGGATTCAATGGTGGAAAGAAATTTTAGGGCTAAGATAAAACCCATTTAACCAGTGAAATTAAGGTAAGTGCACAACAGTAGAATGAGGCAAGACTATGAGGAGTCTGAAGCACCCTGCAGAGTACAAGTCCTGGAATTAGATAGGCACCTTTCTGAGTCAATCTAGGAAAAGGCAGGTTCAGCACAAGCCTTTTATTGTTTTCATCTTACCACAGCTTATCACAGGGACAGTGATCACACAGCTTAGACCCAGTATAAGCAAAGGAAACAACCTGCAGCATAAAATACAAGGCTGCTGCAACACTTTGCTTATAGGATGTTTGGCTTCATACTTCTGGTTAGGAGGAGAGGCCTCTTGAACATCAGGAAGCCTCACAGAGCCTCCTCATAGGGAGCAATACCAGTGATTAGATAAGAGCAAGGACACAACATTGGAAAAGTGTTTTGTGGAACTGACACAAGGTCTCATTGTAACATTTGCTATCAGCTCTGCTAAGAAAAGCCACAGGGTTTTGTGCCTGAATCCTCAGAGTCCTCTTAATTGAATAAACGGTTTCTGTCTGCCCTGAGGATATAAAACCTTTCCCATTTAATATCACTAATACATGCTTTCTGGCTCTCTTTGAGATCCAGACAAACGCTAATGAAGAAGTGGAGGAATTTCATGTTCTTCCTTTTGGCTCTTGAGAGCATGTGCCCCTTCTATTACATATGTCATCTAGAATATTACTTAGTAGACTTTCTAAATGCAAATACAAAACTGCTGTAAGTGTCAACAGCATAAATTAAGCCAGATAGAGGATTTTTGCTAAATCCTAGCAGTTTTTCAGCAGTAGCTCAGAGAGACATTCCCAGATGGGAGGAAGTCAGGCTTAGCTGAGACTTCTTGTAGTCTCTCACTCCCAGGAAGATGGAAGTTTGAAGTGAAGGATCAGGATTGATTCTGTGAGCAGAAGTTCTAGAAATATGATCAGTGTTGATAATTTTGTTTGGATAGATTGTTCTAGGGTTATTTTTTTCACTTTTTCTCATTTAAGCTACTGTGGAAAGGTAAGTCTTGCTTTCTAGCTACAATGACAAAGGATCAAAATTACTTATTGTATTACTGGAAGAAAGACAGTTTTTAGCACTAAAACTAGTTTGTTCTAGATCTGGGAGCTCCAAACAGACCTATTTGTATATAAATTGATGTTGTAATTTCTTTTAATTGCCTTCTCAGTGCATTTCTGAATCTGGTTAAGCTGAAAGAGTGAATACCAACAAAAAATACCACTTCAGTGAATCCACCACTGGTTTATTTCAAGCTCTAACACATCAATGATGTGAAATTTGTCAGTGGCCCGATTAGTTAATCAGCCAGAGTTTTGCTAAACCTAGCAATTATCACTGTCTGGTAATATATTTAGGTGTGTGACTTCCCTGATTTATATCACTTTTATTTCTAACATTTCATAACAACTTTTAAACTGTCCCTTCTCCACTATAGTTTTTTCACTGATAACAGCCTGCTAGTTTATAGTGCATCTAAGAGCAGTATTTGGTATTTTCTCTTTCCTTGCCCCTTCTCACAGAATAATATAATGTTTTGACCCATGTCCCCATTTATGCCTCCTAAACTGCAGTAGCTCTTGCCTTTTCACTGTTGTTTGAAATGCACTCCAAACCATCCATCATTTTAGCTTGGAGTGTCACAGTGAGAGATGCAGCAGAACTCTGCTACTGCACTGAATTCAGTGCTGAGCCAGTCAATAGAAGAAGCAAAAAAGGTGCATCATAACAAAGAACAATCCACCAGACTGATTACAGCAAAGGAGAATACTAATGTCTTACATTAAATACATCTTACAGTATCCTCAGCTATTTCTCACATCTCATGTCAGGCTGTACTTACCTTAAGCACAGATCATGACAGCCTGCAGCATAAAAATAGCAATGGAGAGAGCTCAGACAGGGGGAGAGAAGGGCTATGAAGCCATTCACCTTTATAGCACAGTGTAGAAATATGTTTGGTATCAGCTGAGGCTAATGGAAACAAAGCCTCCTTATCCCTGCTGGTAAATCTGTGTCTCACTGTCACTTGGATTTCCTTGAAAAAGTAGACACAGCTAGTTCATCTAATCGTCTAATCAACACAGCTAATTTGTATATATCCCTTACATATAACCTGCCATGGTTAAGAGGTGGGCTTTTGCTATACTTCCATACACAGTATGATTCATTTGGAGGCAATTGTTATTACTCAAATGTATTTCTCAAACATACAGACTTTCCCGCAGTAGTTATTTGCACTTTCTTAACTTTCGGCCAGTTTTTGCTTTAATATGATCTATACATAATATTTGCTTGTATATATATGAGCATTTGTGTGCACAGGCAATATTTCAGTATATTGTGCTTAAGTATTCAGCCTCTCCTCCTTCAGTAGTTGCAAATGGAATCTTCTTCACAGTGAGGGTAACGGACCACTGGAACAGGCTGCTCAGGGAGGTTGTTGGAGTCTCCTTCTCTGGAGACACTCAAGACCCACTTGGATCTGTTCCTGTGCAACTTAGTCTTGGTGATTCTGCTGTGGCAGGGGGATTGGACTGGATGATTTTTTGAGATCACTTCCAATCCCTAATGATTCTATGATTATATGACTCTATATGTGAGTAGTAAACACAAGTGTGGCTCTTCCCAATGTGCTTGAAGTTTGTTTCATGGAATTATAAAGGTATTTGATTATGATGGTGCTGAAAATTTCATCTAAAGTATTACTATCATCAGAAAGGTTTCCATTTATCTTCTGCCTATGGTTGAAGGTGGGGTTTTTTCCCTTAACTTTAGGGGACAGATTCTAAAGTTTATGTTCAATTGAATTAAGTGCATAATTTATCAGAAGTTGTGGATCACAGGTGAAGTCCCGGATGATTGGAAGTTGGCAAATGTGACCCCCATACACAAGAAGGG
>VZRI01011511.1:0-35769 GCA_013397515.1 Upupa epops
AGACCTCTCATTTAAGGCCAAATCTGATCTGTTAGCCACCTCCAATTTCTCTCAGACTGTGTGTAAAGTCATTGTGATACAGTTTCTGTTTTACTTTTTTGATTCTTTTACTTATTTTGGGTTTTTTCCTTTTCATCTTGGTGATGGGTTCAATAAACTGTTTTCTTTTTTAGCAAAGTTGCTTCATTGCCTGTTGAACTCTCAGTGAGAGCTGGTTGTTGTGCTAGAATTACAGGAGCTAACCCAAACTGATTTAGATCCTCTTGCTAAACCATTGCACTAGGTAATCTCCAGAGGTTTCTTCCAACGCATACCTTGTGGTTACACTGTGATACTATGAACATAGCTGCTGGTCCTTCACACACTCTGTGAGGGGAAACTCAAGATGTAGAAGGGAATTCATACTGTAGACAATCTTAGCAGGCTGACCATAGATTACAGTTCATGCTAGGCTGTTACAAAAAGGTATCGTCTGCTCCTCAGAAGATTATTGCGCTAACTGGTTGCACAGTCCTTGGGCTTCATATAGGGTATATGTCCACAGACGTACTGTGTACAAATACATCACTTCTGTGGGAGATGCTGGTGTGAAATGCCTTAATATATCTTATAATGACAAATGATCTTGAGATTTGAACACCCATTGCAGTCATAGGGAAAAACTCTTCATATGCAAATGTTTTTGGATGGAGGCCATAAGAAATATTCATTCTTGTTCTTTAGATAAAAACTACCCAACTTGAAATCACAGTGTTATTAAAATCTTAAAAAATCTTTAAAACTTTTTTTTGTTCCTTTGTAGCTTCTATAACACAGAGCAAACATCATATTCTGTTCTGAACAAGTAAAAAGCCTGCTATTTTAATTTGTTTTCCAATTTGTCAGTGTGACATTGTTCTGTGAATACCAAAAAGTATTCGTCATAATACAGTAATTTGTTGTAATAATTTTGTTTGCTAGACAATGCCCTGGGAAAAAATACTCGCCAAAATAGCACGCATGAAAATGTTTGTTTGATTTTTTTGTTTTTTTTTAAATTTGTGGGTCTGCTTAAAAATAGTATTTGCAATAATCTGATTTTAAGAAGTGAGAATTAGTACAACAACTTTGTTCATGCATGTTTAAGTGTGTTCTATAACAGTAGCTTTTTGGGGACAGGGAGGTGGAAAGTTGGGATCTTGACACTTTGGAGGGGGTTCATCCACAGCCTGACATGAACAGAGAATGTGCCTGAGCAAGGCAGAGGGTGGGATCAAAGCAAGAATTTACTCTGCTACATGGCAGCATGTATTGAACAAAGGTGTGGGAATCTGGCTGGGGCAAGGCTGGGACATGTCATAGCTGAATTTCACCTGACCAGCCTGGTTCCTTCATTGTTGACCCTTGACTCTGGCATCTTTCTTTCCTTCTTCCAAGAGGCTGATAGTGGGGTTTGTCCTAGGCAACTGAGCACAGCAAGACCACTACAGCAACTTGATGTGTTTATAGTGAAGGCAGTGATGGATGCTAACAGCTGCCCAGGAACACACTGGGAGATGGAGTAGTACAGACCCCATTTTGAAAACTGGTGAGATTTCATGTCTCTAGAAGAAGAATCAACAATAAGACAACACTTGTCTTCATCTTGTCAGGAATGTACTCTGTCAGCAAATGAATGGAAACAGTCTCCAGTAACAGTGGGATTGTTAGTGCTTCCTCTTTCCAGGATGGAAGTACAGCCCCACAGCCCTCCATCTCCTGCTGTTTTAGTGTTTCTGCTTCTGGTCAAATACAAAGCTGTTTTGGCAAAGAACTTTTTAAAAGATATTTTTAAAACAATACTTTTTAAAATGTATTTAAAATAAAGTGGTGTCTCAGAAAAATGTGCAGGTTTTTGTGGTTTGAATTTGGTGGTTTCTTTGCCTCAAGGATAGGAGAGTTACTATGGCAACTTGTGATAAACAGCTCTAAATTCAAAGCTGAATTTGCAACTCTGAGAAACCAGTATGGCGATTTTGGAGTTTCTTGTTTCTGGCTTCCTGCTTATTGTTACTTTTCATCTAGTCTTTGATTGGAGAGCATCATGTGTCACTGAACTGGATGCAGCAGCCCTCTTGTCCTTGGAACTCGCTAAATGAAGATGAAGCGAAGTTTAGAACCTCAGAGATCAGCACAGGAAATGTTTCACCTGCAATCCATTGTTTGCTGAAAGAGTTTTCTACCATTTGTGGCTCATAGGAATTGATGTATTGGAAATGGAAGACTGGGAAGAGAGAACTGGCCCTTAAAAGACTCTTTGATGACTGAGGGACATATACATGGACTGAAAGAACATGATACTCTCACAAGGAAAAGAAATGCTGGAGGTTTCTTCTTCCAGAGGACTTGGAAGTCTTAGCTCAGGCCAGTTATGCAAGAATGTGTGATTAATGTCTGTATGTCTTTGTGTTGGAGTTTTTATATTGTGTAAATTAAATGTGTCATGATATTTTTTTCTCTAATAAAGGTAGTCTTTGTTTTTGAATGCAACTTTTGTAAGTGGTTTTGAACCTTCCTTGTTTTGTTTCTTTGTCTTTTTTTGTTTTGACCCATTAGCACAATAACTAAATTAATCTTGTCTTGGACCTGAGCAACTGATCAACTGATGACTTAAATTCAAGGACAGTGACAATGAATCCCACTGATTCAGGGATGCAAACACAGTGAGCTACTAGCAAATAATTTCTTTTGTTTTGAGCAGTAGATTGACATTTCATGTTGCATTATGAATTCTTGTAAATGAAGGAAATTCTAGACTGTGAACTTTACCTTTTGCTCATATACATAATAATCTCTCTTTCCAGTGTGCTTTTCTGCACTGATGCTGACTAAAAGTACATACTCACCTAGCTTATTTCCTCATCAACATCACAAATATTTCTTTATCTATTACAATGACTTGTTTATGCCGTGGTCCTATTCCCATAAGAAAGTCCCAGTCCCATTTGAAAGAACAAGTGAGAAGTAGCAGTGAACCAAAGCTGATAAGCTCTGCCATGTCTGCGCTGGTTTTGCTGAACTTACAAGGAGCAGCTGGCTGTGCCAACAGTTTTTCAAGTGCATCACAAGGTTTGCCATTTCTGGTCCATCTAGATATAATTTGAAAATCTTCCACTTTTGAAGGTTGAATATCCTTATGGAACACAGTAGATATAAACTAGGCCAATACATTTTACTACGATTCAAGTTCCAGATAGCAGTTTAAAATCAAACATAAAGCCAGTGTAAAACTGTCTTGCTCTTGATCCCTGACCTTAGACTCTCCTTTGTCATCACTTTCAGTTACTGTAGTAAAATGCAACTATTTGAGCAGCAGTACTTCAAAATACATCTTTTATAAGGATCCACAATTGTTAAAATATCTTATATGTTAGGTGTTCATATGTCCATGTTGTATAAAAGTCTATTTTGTGTAACAGAAATGAGATTTTCAGTTTATGCTAAACAGAAAAATTTCACCTTGTTGGAAATAAATTATTCTTAAAGATCTGATAGAAGGCTCATTCAACAGAACAGGGTTTTGTATTTAATAGAATAACCTTACTGCACCATGAAACTCATGTGTAGGTCTCACTATACAAGAAAAATTACGTGAGAGAAGGAGATTAATTTTAAAGCTTGAAATTTATTCTTTACTATTCTTTTCTATAAAAAACCCAGGTCTGGTAAGGCTTGTGTACATATCTGTTTAGCATAAGACACAAAAATAATTCGTAGTACTTTTGTGATTAATGTTGAACACAGACTACAAAATAAAAGCTGCAGTGAGAGTGTACAATGTCATAAGAGTTGTGTTAAAGAATTAATTTTCTCTATTACCTTGGAGTACTACTGAACATGTATGTTGTGGTTTGGACTTAGCACCATATAGCCATTTGCTCAGACCCATTTTTCCCAGAGTAGGGAGGAAGAACAACGCAAAGGTATATAGTTCATGAGCACCACTTCTACAATTTCTAAAATTTATAAGTTTTGACTGAGCAGGGCCAGTTCAGAGCCTCTGGTGTTGAATAACCAGTTGGCTTTTGCTAAGTGTTCATCTCACTGTTTGAAGGTTCCACCTCCTATTGCTCTCAGTGTGGTTTTTAGCAAGCCTTTGTATCACCTGATTTTGCCAGAGCCTGGTGCATGATAGGGGATGTGGTAAACACAGTCAGTTTCTGAAATGATTCCAACTGAGTTATTTCTGCAGTGTCATGTCACCATAAGATCTGCTTATCAAGCCCTATAATGCTGTGACAGGCAGTGGCATATGGCACAGCATGTCTCCAGCCATCCAGTTTCTACCACAGTAAGTACACCCTTTTGTGTCGGGGGAATCATGCTGTAGTCAATTTGTCAAGCCTCCCCATATGTGTATTTCAACCAGGGCCTCCAAATTTCAATCACTTTCTTTTTATGATTGTGGTATGTGTTTTGCATTTGTGGATGATTTCTGTGACAGTATCCATGGGCAAGTCTCTACCAAGCCTACCTGTAAGTTGCATCTCTCCATTCATGGCCCAAGGCATCATGGGCCCACAGAGTCAGAAATAATTCACCTTTGTTTCACCAATCTAGGTCTGCTTGAAACACTCTAAATCTAGCAGTTCCCTCTGCCTACTGGTTGTTCTGGTGTTCCTCAGTGGCCTGACTCTTGGGTACATGAGAATCCACATGATGCACTTTCACAACCTGCTTCTCTAGCCAAGAAGCAATATCTTGCCATAATTCATTAGCACAAATGGTTTTACTTCTGTGCTGCCAGTTGCTCTGTTTCCATGAGCACCACCTCCAAAGGGCACTTGGCACCATCCATGAGTCAGTATAGAGATAGAGCACTGGCCATCTTCCACCCTCAGCAAAATTTAAAGTTATTTGGAAAGCTTTCATTTCTGCAGACAGGCTTGATTCAGTTTTCCTTCATCAGAAGTGGAGATCCACACTGCCACCGTCCACTGTCAATGTTTTCACACAATGTAACAGGACCCAACAGGGAACAAGACATCCTGCTTCTCATTGTGGTAGATGATTATATGGTGGTGCCTCTTCGGCATTGTATTACTTCCTCTTTTGGTGACATCCCCAAATCTTTGCTCTCTGGACAGTTTGTGATCACTTTTAGCATTCTGGGACAGCCAAGATTCCCTGTTCAAGCACACCTGATGGAGAGTGTTTATTGTAGTCTGTTGTACGCATCTTCCAAAACCCCATAATGCCTAAGCAAGCTTATGCTTCATTTTTATTAGTTGATGGAA
The DNA here is from genome assembly GCA_013397515.1 of Upupa epops. Lineage (NCBI taxonomy): Eukaryota > Metazoa > Chordata > Aves > Bucerotiformes > Upupidae > Upupa > Upupa epops. The sequence continues at coordinate 5,256 of VZRI01011511.1, forward strand.
ACATAACTGCTATCCTGTTAATCATATCCATAAGGCACCAGGAGATGCCCATCTTGCAATTTAATTCTTAAAAATTGTATCTCCCATGCAGATCCCTCTATTTTACTGTGTTTTGTGGCAAAACTCGCCTTCAGCAGAATTTGAATTAGTTTCTTCCCTTTCTCAAAAATTTTGTTGTGTATTTCCCCATACAATGATGTAATCAATGTCCTGTAAATGTTAAGGAGCTCCACCTTCTTATAGTGTAGGCTGAATCAACCTGAGGCAGATTATGAAACTGAATTTCCACTCCTGGGGCAATTAAAGTGAAGTCTACTGGTTGCCTCCCCAGGTGAATGCAAACTGTGCCCTGCTATCTGGTGTGTTAGGAATGAAGAACAATGCTTTAGCAATGTCAATTTTGCATTCATTCAAGCCATGATAAACTACTGTCCAAATTAAAGCGTTAGAGTGCCTTGCTGATCACTCTTTGGCTTACCAGCTGATAGATCTGGAAGAGGGTCAGGGAGTGTCAGCATGACATTGCTGTCAGTGAATCATTTTAATAGTGATTGACAGCTGCTGTTCCTCAAACCACCACAGTCAGATGGGTCATCTGAGAGACCAGATGAGGTGAACAACTGTTTAACTTGGTCGGTCTCCAATGCAGCAGCACTAAAAATCATGATATCCATTTGGGTCTTTGAAATATCCTCTCCTCAGAAGTGTCTATGCCAAGGATACATAGAGGTTCTGCAACCGTCACAATGGCGTGTTTGTGCCACTTATTCCCAGTGAGACTCCAGCTTCCAAAACAATGAGCTGTTGAGATTCCCCTGCCACCTCAGAAATAGAGACAGGCTCTGTCCCTTTATAACTTGAGGCATTTTGGCACACTGTGCACTAGCAGCAACAGGGGCCTTGCAGTCCTGTAGGACTGATATGCTAAGCCAGCAGATACTCACAGTCCATAAATCAAACCGCCCCTTTGTCCACCTGACTAGAGGCAGGGTTTCTCTAATCCTGATCAGAGTCACTCAGGAAAACGACTTAGAGCTTTCTTCAGGAGGATCAGTAGCAAATCAATCGCCAGACTCTGGTAACATCAATGTCAGTTGTGTTTCCCACTAAAAACAGAGGAATCATTCTTCTTGGAAGAATCCTTCTTGAGAGAATCCATCCCTATTCATGATTTCTGTCCCTTGAAAATCATGTATTTGGGTTGCTAGGATTGAAGCAGATTTTTCATCCCACTTTGTCATGTACTCTTCATGATAATGTAGGTAAAAGTACTGTTTATTCCATGGCATGTACCTTCCATCTCTTTTGAGCAGGGAGGTGACTGTTCCTAGAGATGTTCCTGAGACATGAATCCACACAGGCTGGGGTGCTGGGGTGTAGGATATGTCCTCTTTGAGTTGCTGGAACTTATGAGATAGTTCCTCCACTACTGAGATACAGGCCAGTAAGGAAGAACAGAGATCTCCTTCTTAATGCTGGAGTCAATTAGCCAATTTATCCACTAGGAGCCCCTGGATTTTTCTGTAGGTTTTTGCTACCAGTGAGTTGAAATACAATAATAGTGCACTTAATGTGAATTTCTACCATGTGGCAGTGTGCACTAGCCTTCAATCTGAATCTGTAGGTATCTGTCCATCATTTAGTTTGCTATAAATGACCTGCAACATGGTCAATTCCCTCTGGTACTGGATAACTTTCTCCATGGTTGTCTACTTACTTGCTTGCATTTATACTTGGATGACATGTTCCTTGAAGGGATTTTTCCTTTACATATGACAGAAGACATGGCTATAGGCTGAGGGTTTGTGTCTGCCAATCCCTTTGTCACTGCCATCTTCACTAGACAGGGATCACAGCTCCTTGGCTTCTCTACCCTCTAATTGAAAACAATTGGCCCTGCCATTTCAGCATCATAGGAGCCAGGCAATGACAAATTTGTCTAGCTGATAGCTGAAATCCTTTCAAATATCTCACAACTTACTCGGGGATGGATGATAACTTCTGAGTCTACTTCTATTCTTGTCATGGCCCTGGTTGGTTATTGTCCTTCACCAAACAGCCTGAATTTTCAGAATATTTCTGAATTAATTACTGAATATTACTACCAGTGCAGCAAATATTTCTTGTTAAATATTACTGAGGTAAAAATTTATGTACTATTAGAGACTGTGACACACTCTTTAACATTTCTTTTTCTGCTGGAATCACTAGACTATGTGAACAAGATACAGTTCAACAATAAGTGTAACTTTGACCTATAATTTCTAGGTGGAGGAGGTAAATATTTTGCCTATCAAATTAAGTACATATGTGGATGTTTCCAAATAATTACTTCTGAAATATTGAAATGTGCTAAGTGATCAAGGGGAAAGCTTATCTTAAACTATATTATCCTGGCAGCCAAACTGAGGCAGTGTGGACTGGATGATTGGGTAGTGAGGTGGACTGTGAAATGGTTGCAGGATAGAAGCCAGAGAGTAGTGGTTAATGGGACAGAGTCTAGATTGAGGCCCGTATCTAGTGGGGTCCCCCAAGGATTAGTACTGGGGCCAGTCCTCTTCAATCTATTCATTAATGACTTGGCTGAGAGATTAGAGTGCACTGTCAGCAAGTTGTGTCAAGCTGATGACACAAAATTGGATGGTGTTGCCGACATCCCAGCAGACTGTGCTGCCATTCAGTGAGACCTGTACAGGCTGGAGAGCTGGGCAGAGAGAAACTGAATGAAGAACAACAAGGGTACGTGCAGAGTCTTGCCTCTGGGCAAGAACAACCCCAGGTACCAGTATAGGTTGGGGACTGACCTGTTGGAGAGCAGTGTAGAAAAAAGGGACCTGGGGTTTCTAGTGGGCAGCAGGATGACTATGAGCCAATGAGCCAGCAATGTGTTCTTGTGCCCAAGAGGGCCAACANACAGAGCTGCTGGAGGGTGTCCAGCATAGAGAATTGAAGGTGATGAAGGAAAGTATAGGACCTGCCTTATGAGGAAAGGGTGCTGGAGCTGAGTGTCTTTAGTTTGGAGAAGAAGAGGCTGAGGGGAGACCTCATTAATGTCTATAAATATGTGAGGTGTGGGTGTCAGGAGGATGGAGCCAGCCTCTTCTTAAGATCATCTAGTGATAGGACAAGGGGCAATGTGTGCAAGCTGCAACATAGGAGGTTCCATATAAATACCAGAAGGAACTTCTTCACAGTGAGAGTACTAGAGCATTAGAACAGGCTGTCCAGGGTGGATGTGGAGTCTCTTTCTCTGGAGATGTTCAAGACCTGCCTGGATTTGTTCCTGTACCACTTGGTCTAAGTGGCCCTGCTGTGGCAGGGGGATTGGACTAGATGATCTTTTGAGGTCCCTTCTGATCCCTAATGTTTCTATGATTCTTATTTTCTATGGGAATACAGATGTATTTTGAGTATTGTTATATGCCTGCAGTAGGTACTTAGCAATTTAACAGCGCTAAGTAACCATAGAAGCAAAGAAAATGTGATTATAGAAATCATTAAACACAGAAAGACTTCCAAAAGTGTGCCAGTTCTTTTTGCAAGGGTGAGATAGGGCATGAGAGATACATAATGAGACATTTCATGGGTGTTCTTCTGAAATTCAGGCCACATGTGTATTTTCAAGTAACAAAGTATTAAATATTTGTGCTGTACTATGTTCCATAATGGGACAAAATCCTTAATACAGTTCTACTTCTCTTGATTTAATAGGCTCTTGATAAATTTTCCAACAGTCCAAAGTTCATCCCTTTTTCTCAGAAGCATGAGTCTATTACCAGTAACCCTGAAACTAGGCACTGTGTTAAAAATAAATAAATAAATAAATAAATGGCATGCTTGTGTTATGAATTCATTTTGGAATCTTAAAGACCACTTGAAAAGTCTAGGTCTAATAAAGTGAGGGACACTGGATGAGATAGAAGGTTTTTGGAATATCCCAGAAACTTGTGACAGAGAGACAGATCTGCCCATAAGCTTCATTATATACTTTCTCAAAGATTTGTATTGATTTGATTAAAGTGTTTTATAAGCTTAACACTGTCAATAGCAGAGTGTTAAGATGTGGTACCTGTGATGGCATTGTAGTAATGAGTCTATCAGAAATTCTTTGTTGTGTTGACAACCTTATGGAAGACTAGGTAATTTAGTTGGTCATTTATTGCCTAGTTTATGTCCTTTAAAATGCAGCCCTGTCCTGGAGTAATGCATTTATGAGAATAGTAATATTTATCTACCAAAACACCAGTCTTCCAAGTTTCCACCTTTCTAACAATTTTCTGTCTCTCATGCTAGTGACAATGCTCCAGTTGTTGTAGGCAGCAATATTAGGTGTATATTTGCCTTTATGCTTACTCCTGTAAATTTTCAGCTATGTATTTTGTAATTTATATAGTGTTTATTAGACTTTATGTTTCCTCTTCATTCATCATCAGTATATTTACTTATAAAGTGTTGTTTAAGTGAAGAATTTGTTTCTGCATTTTTCTGATGCTTTTTTCTTCAGTGAAGAAGATTCTGTTAGGCAGTTGCACTGTACATGCAAGTATAACTACTAGACGGGGAAAGCATAATTCAAAGGAATACATAGGAGAAACAATAAACACATGCTTATACAGCTTATGTGTGTAGCTATTATTCATTAATTGTAGTACTCTGGCAGTTTCACTTGTGCATCTTGTTTTAAGTCTGCATTGCGGCTGACATACTGTGGAGTAAATGAAACATGCTCTGTCTTACACACACACATACATTTCTGTTTTAGAAGAGGTAATTGAACTGTCTTTACATCAGAGGTAAGTTGTTCCATATTCCCACATAATGACCTTACTGATAGTTAACTGAAAGATTTTCCTTTAGGATTATCACAAGTAGAAGTAGTAAAGATGTGGTGCTTGTTGACTTCCAGATATTCAGGCTTTAATAAGTATCTGTGTTTATTTATTACAGCAAAACAATCTTCCAAATAAGTAGAAACTGATTCCTGGTTGTTTGCTGCGATAAGTATTTTTCATGCCTACATTCACAAAGATTATGTTCTTCCTGTCTTCCATGCCAAGGTCTTGCATTTGCATGAGATAATTCTCTAGGGAAGGACAAATGTAGGAACTTAACAGACTTTATTTCTTTTAGACTCCATTATGCCAGTATTTTCCTTCCCTCCCTCTGTCTTCTTTGATAAAGTAAGTAAATATTTATTTTGGAGCAAAATAAAGGCACTTTTTTGTTGTTTTTACTTTTTTTCTTCTTTTTTCCTGGTGTGTAGTGTCAGGGAAAACTGTATTGCCCTTTTTGGGTTTTGGCCTGGAGTTGTAAAACACTCATTTTGTAGACCTTTGTCTTATCATGTAAACATAAACCAGCTAAGAAAAACAAACCATATAGCACTGAGCTCTTTGTACATTGGTGTTTTGTGCTCTCAATTGTTGACCATAAAATGTCTGCTCATGTGTGGCAAAATAAGCACACATAAGAATGAATTCTGCTTTCCCCAAACCTTTTTACAATGAGGATACAATGAGCCTGTTCCAGCTGAGAAAGCTCACTGGCTTTGTTACAGAAAGTCTTCATCAATAATTTTAAGACTTCTCTGAAATTTGAAAAAAAATAGTGGGAGGAAAATTTTAGTCCTTGCTAAAACCTTACTGAAATCTAAATATAACTTGCATATTAATTTTAAATGTGGTTGGCTTGACTTAGCTAATATTTAGTTTGCATTTTCTTTTTTGTTCAGTAGATATGCGGAAAAGTACCTTTTCCTGCCACATGGGTAACCTTAGCAGACCTTTTTACTAAGAAAACACTAAAGAGCCACATAAAAATACACTAATACTATACCTGTGTATAGTAGAGATGTTTCTTGATAAATATGAAGAGTTGAGTGATATCTAACATTTTGTTTTTGTATTTCATTCTCAGCACTTGTTTTTGGCTTTGACAAAGATTCAAAAAAATTGGAAAATTTATATTTTATGTTCTTATTCCATGCTGTAAAAATGTAGCAAGTGCTAGAAAATGGATGCATAGAACAAAGACAAGTTCCTAAACTAATTGTAACAGTGGTCTCTGTAATGCATGGTCTCATACATGTAATGTAGGTCAGTGGGGTAAATAGATAGTTACCTCTAAATATTTGAGCACTTAGCTGAAAACGTAACACAAGACATCTCTTACCAGAGCTCAAAGTCTCATGACTTTTTGTTAAAAATAATTTAAAACTTTATTTGATCACCAATCTAAAATGTTACATTCTCTTCATTTGTAGTTTCAGTGGAAATGCTCTCTCTGCTGAGTAGATTGGACACAACCTGTTGCCTTTGGTTACTGTCATTGCAGAAAACACTTGAAAATATCTATATGTTTAGGGAAAATGTCCAGCTTCCATGTTAATTCAGAGCTAGCTTTTTTCTTCTATTTTCTCATCCAAACAATTGGATTTTCAGCTTCTAGTGTGTTCTCTGCACTTCATCTGACAGAGTCTCTTCTAATTTCGTACACTTTTTTCAAACATTAGTAGTACAATGAGCATTTGGAAATAATCTTAATATTTATGTATTTTGTTTGATGGGGTTTTTTTTTAGTAAAAAGACATCATGATTTTATATAGAAAGTGTAATGCACAGTTTCTGTTTGCTTTCCATTGTGTGTTACTGGTGTTATTGTTCTTTAAAGTGAGCAGTGAAAGATCATTTGTGGTATCAGACAGTAGGTCACAGCACAGATTTGTAAATATTTTGATAACCAGAAGATGAAACATGTGCAGAAGTGTAAAATTTCAAAGGTTTTACAAATTTGTATGACCTTAATAGTGAAAAGCTTGTATTTCATGTAACTCTGATAGGAGAGTTCCAAACAAACAATTTCAATATTCACCTAGTGTTTTCTCATTTTAAATAATTCTGAAATGCATTTTCTATTTAAATGAAATATTGAGAATCCTGCGTTGAAGCATTGATTTCATCTGGTGCATACTTTTGAGTGTCATGTAAAGATGATGATATATAATGAAGTTCATTTAATGTGATTCATTTCTTATCAGTCTCAGAGCACTTTGTAGTTGAAGAATTATACTTCAAATTAAATTCAAAATTAAAATGCGAGGTATTTGCAATCATTTGCTATTCATCAAGTATAAAAAGTTCTCCTCTAAGAAATAATTTTAAAATGTCTGAGAAAGAATCACTAAAATATTTTGCTCTATGCAATACTATCCTGTAATTTTCAGTGGTTACTGTTTCTGCATGCTTAAGCTTGGCAGTCTAAGAAAATTAGAATGTCCAGTTGTCTTACCAATCCATAAGTTGTCCAAGTCCACCCAGTTGAAAGAATGGATTTGTGATCTGGAAGTGATGGTGAGGCTGAAGGGGTGTCATAGGGATCCTCAACCAGGAAAAGTCAAGGGAAATTTAGTTGAGAAGATACAGGGGATAAAATTTTTATATGTTTACACTACTGTAATTCAATACTGTATGGAAGATCTTTATTTGAAAACCATGTTGGAGGGTTTTTTTACAGCAGATATGTAGGGTCAGGAAAAAACAGATGGGCAAATGCATTTACATGAATACTTGTTAACGAGGTGATCCTGAAGGTGTTCTTCAATGTAGACAATTCTATGATTCTATGAAAATCTTGTACATTAGACATTATCAAAGAAAAACACGTAATCAACTGTACTTTGTCAGCACTTTTAGTCTTACCAATTTCTGCATAATTAAAATATTACTTCAGATCTGCTCCTATAAAAAACATTAAAAATAATTACCTATAACAGGTTTGGTTTTGATGATGATATCAAAGACAGTACTAAAGCAAATCTTTCCATGGTCTTACATTATGATGAATACTAAGTCAGCTGTGTTCCACATTAAGAAGCAAAATATCTGTGTCAGAGTAGAACTGCCTTATGGCAGCATTATTCCATGACAGTGGGATAGGGTAGGCCTGTACACAGAGTTCAAAATTCAATGCTATTTGCAACTTTGCTATTGAGGGTACTGGAAACAAGGACACATAGCAAACATGGTGGGAACAGCCAGTGAGGAAAGGAAGCCAGTATATAATCTCCCACTGTGCTGAATGCTTGAGACCAGGCAATGCAGGGGCTGGGACTGAATTTTGTTTCTTCTCTGAGTCTATTTACGGAACTGTATTAAGAAAAGTGGCCAAGAAGGATGGACAAATACTCTGTCCCACTAATTCAGGGCTCAGATCTGTAGTAAGCTGTAGAAGCTGTAGTCTTTCCATAAACCAGATGCTTTCTACAAAGCAGATAATTCTTTGTTTCTTCATATTGCAATTGACCTACACAGCTGAAAGAGTAGCAACTCTTCTCCCAGAACTCTGACATGTCTCTGACAGGTTTTATAGCATAAAGGCATTGCAACAACAGCAAAGAAGGATGTGTAAGAGGAATATAAATAGTATAATTTGAAAGAGGTTAGTGCAGCAATATGTTAGTAGAGTAGCTTGCCATGTCAAATGGCTTTCTCTTTCATAATCCCTCCATCTGTGAAGTAATGTCGACTAACTGAAATGTGTTAAGCAGCAGCATAAAAAAGCAACATCTGCTTTAGAAAGAAGCCGAAATACGGCAAAAGGGGGTATGACTTATGAGGTGAGAGATGGGAAGGAGAGAACTGGATGGAGACACTCCTGGGATGACTACTGTATTAAACTGCCCGCAGGCAGTTCTAAATCATTTTAAAATAAGTGAACGGTGCTGAGCTGTGCTGCTATCTTGTTTGGCAGTATTTACGTACTGAAGCATTATCAAAGAAGAAATGTAAATAAAAGGAACTAATTTGAACCCCTACACATGTAGTTTCAAAATGGAATGTAGAGATTAACTTTATTGACTCACATTAATGCTAAAAAGACCTGCATGGTTAAATCCTCAAACATTACTGTTATTCCACCACACTCTCACTGGGATTTCCTAGAGCTTATCATCTATGTTCTTCTGTAAACATAATTTAGCAAGTGTCTGCAGATTAAAGATAAGGCATTTAGATTAAGTGTTTAAGTTTCCTACAGATGAAATATCATGTGGCTGGTGGGGAGAGGACAGAAAGAAGGATTTAACTTGTGTTTCAGACAGACTGAAATTGGTCTTAGAACATAAAGATAATTTAAATCCCTTGCAAAATAGCACTTTGTAGACTTCTTTTGAGATTTGTGTGAGGTTACATCATCCTGCTTCATGTTTCTGTATTAAAAGATGTTTTCAGATTTCTTTGTGCTTGCTCATTTTGCAATTATACTTAACTGTCATTACTTTGGATAATGAAAAAAGTTAAATCTGATCTTTCACCATTTTGGTAATATTTTAATATTTGTCATTGGTTTGGGATTTTAATTTGCATTTTAATAAGTTTAATTATGCAACCAGTGCATGTTTATTTTTAGAACAATTAGTTAGCCAATATCAAAAGAAGTACTGGGGAAAAAAGTTCCAAGGAGCAGTCCAGGTAACAATAAATACTTCTGCTTTGCCACGAATTTTAAATGATTCACATTTTCTTTGTAAATCTGAACATAAAGGAAGGTTTAAAAGGAAAATAAATCAGAGTTTTGTGATGGAGAATGCGCAGTCCTCCAGACATAAAAGATAAGATACTGCATTTAATTAAGGTCTACTGAACCAAAACATTCCACTGTAATATGTTAACAAACCAGGTTACTGCTTTACAGGCAACAGATTTTTCGCCTGTAGGACGAGGAGCTGGCTTGAAACCCGCTCCTCACATGTCTTCTAAATAACAGTGTAGTAGTTTCAGCTTGCAATTAGTATTTTTTCCACCAGATGGCACAAGAAACCGGCTGTTCTAGTTCTATAACACCAAGGTTTTATTTTCTGGGTTGTTTTTTTTTTTTTCCCGATAGGTATGCCCTAATAGGTTCATAAGCAATTACTATATCATGTTCCTAGCTGAGAGTTTGGAATTTGTTATTGCACATTAGTAACAATGAGATAAGTGTGTGGCAAAGGGAGTACTTCTCATTTACTAAGGGACACGGAACAGTATTACTGTAGCTGAATTGTTTTTAACTAATATACATAAACATTCATGGAACTCACTTGAATTAAATTACAAAGGCATCTGTTGCACCGTGAGGGACTTAATGCTGCAATGGGCATTAATGCTCAACTGGAAAACATTGTCTGAAAATCCCTTTCAATCCAATCCTTCTTCATGTAGTTATGATACTAAAAGTTACAATAAATCCCTGGTGAAGTCCACTGGAATACTGAGCATGATGAGCTTATAGGGGAAATTAAAACCTAAAAGGGTAGCTGGTAGCAGTTTTAATCAATTTTTTTTGCAGGTTCCACTGAAGGATACATTCATAATTGAATACCATGAAACGTTACAGTGTATCTTCTCAGCTAAGAATTTGAAAAAGTTTTTGTTTGTAAAAGTTATAAAGAATATTATAAAAATACAGTTTACAACAAATAAACGTGTAATCATGCCAAAAAAGACCACAAACCCTCAGGTATTTTCTGAAATATCTGCTCAGATGTTTGTCTTTAGAGAGGTACCATCATCACTGGGCTATTTGTGCAGCTACCAGTACCTGACATGTTGGTGTCCACCTCTGAGTTGTCAAGATTGTAAAAAGACTTTCTTCTCTTACAGAAAGTATTAAAACACGAGTATTTTCATTACAATTGCTCTTCCTATTTCAGATGGCCACACGGACAATGAAGGAAATCAACCTTGTCCTATGCCTCGGCAAGATCCTGTAGCAAGTTATTTCCTTCTTTCCCAGTCCCACTGGTCTTGCTGATGTGATTGCAGAGACTGAGTGGGACATGATACCTAAAGATGTTGCTAACAGTTTGTGATTTAGAGTTCTTGATGGTGCTTTACAGTGATGTACTTGGTTCCACATCAGAGTAACCGCAGCAAGACTGGGCCATAGCATGACAGAAGCTTTTATCAGCTTGCTTTATCAGCTTGCTTTGGAGGGTTATGTGTAGTGTAAGCATGAGAATGTAGGCAGGGTGGGAGGAAAAAGATTGTTCTGTTTTTCTGGAAGCCAGATATTCCAGCCAGATATTCCAGAAAGCATTTTGCTTACTGAGATATCTAAGTGTAATTGAGACCATGGATTCTACTGTGACTGATAGTGATAGAGCCTGTCAGCTCATAGTGAAAGCAAGTCTGTTTCTCTACAAAATAATACTGCTGTGGCTTATGTTTGACCACATCAAGAGACGGATGTCGTATTGTGAGGCAGATAATGGCTTAACTGAAGTGCCATAACTCAATTTTTGACACGCATACCCATTTTTTTTTTTAAATAAGAAAAAGTATGAACAACTACTTTAGTGAGGCACATGTAATATTACGAACATGCTCAATTAAGCTACTTTTAGGTTAATCACCTGTCCAAAGCAGATTAGTGAAAAAGCATATGCAAGACATGCCTGAACTAAAGCAAATGCAATGTAGTGTTTCAGTTTATTGAAACCTCTCAGTCTCTTGGATTCCTGAATTAGAGCATATTAATTACAGTGCCATTGTAGAGGCTTTGCTTTATTACAAAACCTTAAATTCTTTGAATTATTTAAGCATAGTCCTTTTGTTATGACAAATATACAGTTAAGTGAATTTCAGCCTGGGCAAAAATCTAAGGCAAAACCTTCCTTCTACAAGAATGGCACTTGGCATGTCATTTTTATTTAAATTATAATTGGAGTGAGTTTCATTCTCAATTCAGAATTACAATATTGCAGCGATTTTTTGACTTAGGTGCCTTACGCTACTTTCTGGGATTTCAAAGAACTTTAAAAATAAACAGTGTGACAGGAACTAAAGTGACGATGTTTTGCAGTGTTCACAGTAAATTACGATGGATTTAAATAAATAACATATATAAGAAATACAAATACTATAAATGAAAACAAGCCTCTCTGAGCACTGTAATACTTACTGTCTCCTTTTTGAAGGTGATGAGTAGAAAAAATAAAATATTTTTACACATAATCTACAGATTTATATTTAAACTACTGTATCATAAAGTGTGCCATCTTGCTATGTATTTCTGTAGTACCAAGGTTTCACTTTCTAAACCAAATTGTATAACATTTTAATCAGGATTTTTTATCCTCATAGCTATATTTAATACATAAACTTTATCACACACTACAGTGATGAATACCATTTTCTAGCACCTCTGAGCTTCTAGATTTCTAGACCTAGTCTTCGTGAACTATAGTTTATGCAAGTTATAGCAACTGTTTAAAATACAGATTACTTGTGTGGTTGAGTATTCTGCTCCACCCTTAATCTGATTCTTCTACCAAATTGTGTTTTGATATGCTACCTCAGTGTATTTAGATTTCCCTACTTCTTAGTATCTCTCTTCTATAGTAAAGAAGGTATGTCGCATCCCCACTACCTCCACCACTACCCTCATTACACGGAGAACTGTTTTTCTCCAGTCACTGCTTCCAGATTTTTTAATTTGTTGACTTGGAGGTAGTTTGTTTTTCCCCAATTTGTTTACTTTGGTGCATTCATTCTGAGCTTTAGCTGTAAGTTTTTGCCAAGGTGTTGTGGCTAAGACTTGAGATGTGAGATAGTTTAATAGTGAAGATTGGCCCACATTTACAAAAGGATTTTAAGACATTCTGAGTTCTTTCCTTCAGTGGAACTTGACCAAATTTTGTCCAAATCCTACTTAAATTTTACTGGATTCCTTCCTTGCCAACAAATTTTACCTTTTCTGAAAATGTTGAGTTACAATGCCTGACATTTTCCTTGTTCATTGTCACTGATCTTTTTTTTAATTCACAAAGGAGAAACAAGTTATAAAGAGGAATGAATCTGAGGGAGAATTAAGTGAAGTGAAAGCAGCAGGCTTTGCATAGTTAGGATAGGAGCTGTGACTTTCAGGTAGAAAGCAAAAAAAGAAAAAGGGGGAACTCAGAGCAGGACTTATTAAGCCTTCTGGAGTTGCAAGCTATAGTTTATGAGAATAAAAATGTCCTCAAATAATCTAGTCTACAGAGGCAGTGGCAGGGTATTTGTGTGTCTAGCATGTGCTTAAGTCTGTGCATATGCACATGTGTGGAAGCCTATGTTCATTTATACTCTGTGTATGATAAGCATAATCACATACACACTCGCAATGTTCCTGAGATAAGGAGTTTTCTAGGAGCTGCTTTCAGGGGTTCAGAAAGCATGAGGGTACTTCATAGTTCTCCAAATATTTGAGAACTTTAACCAAGCTTGAGCCAGACTGAATGGAATATGTCCATCACCATTAAGGCCATAAAGTAAGAGATTTTAAAAGATATGGCCACTTTCTTTGTGTTTTTAAAAGAAAATGCTTCCCAGCTTTCCTTTTTACTTGTTTGACCAGAATCCTTGGGGGAAAGCTGAGCAGCCAAACCACATGCTAGTTTACTAAGATGCTACTGGGTGAATGAATAAGTAATGGATAGATAAATAATTGAGTCTCGGATTTTTTATTTTGATGTTGTAAACAAAGACTGCAAGAAATCACTGGGGGCATCTTATTTGTCTTATCTAGTCCTCAGGAATCATTTCATTAGAAGTATTTTCTTCTGAAGTGACTACAAGAATAAGTGCAGTCTAACTGGGTGGTGTTTGCTGTGTACAGAATATCGTGGGCTCAAGGTAGTTCTGAATATTAACCTGACTGAATACTCTGAATATTAACTCTATCTGCCCTTAACGAGGGTTTATAAATTGTAAATAAGGATGCAACTTTATATTGTGTTCCACTGTGGATTAGATTATATTTGTTACATGTGTTCAAGCCTGAGAGCAGAGCTGGCAGGAAAGAAACACTGGGTGGTGCTTGTACTAGGGTTTGCTCTCTACAGGCCTTTTCCCCTCTGCATTAAACAGTACCAAATACGCTGATGCCTTTTTCTTTTTCACGATAAAGGACAGCAATACTGTCCCCTGCTCATTGTGCTGCTGAGACTGACATCCATCTCCTGCCACCAGTGGGAAGTTTCAAGCTCCTATTCTGGAGGGAGTTTTTCTCCAGCTGCTGTAGGAAATGTACCAGATAAAGAATATTTAAGATCTGTTAGGCAAGTCACTCAACACTTCTCTTACAGTTTTATCTGCAGGTAAAATGAAGAACAGTTTAGGATTTTGTGTTGGCCCACCCTGTGAGAAAAAAACCTTAATTGTAGTGGTGGCAGCAAGTTGTGAGCCCAGAATTCTGCCCAGATAATTTTCTAACACCTTTTGGCTTTAATCTTTGTGTCACATTACAAAATGGATGCAAATGAATAGCCCCAGGCAGTGTGTGGGAAGAGGCATTACTGGAAAGTTAGTCCCTAATCTGTAGCACCCATGCAACAGCCTTGGCACCATTAGCACTGGCTGCACTGTAGCTACTCTCCAGATGCCCAAGGCTTGTGAAGTCAGGTCAGGAATGGACATAAAGTAATGTTTCTCCCTCTCAGGTCACACCTCTTGTCTTGTACATGGCCTTCCTTTGGTGAGACATTACACATGTTCATTTAGAATCTGTAGTTATTTAAAAGAAAGGATCGAAGGGGAGAGCATTTGAAATCAGGGAAGCAAACTCTTATCTAGGGTCTGTGTAGCAAGTGCATATTGTTATAACTCCCTAGCACTTTAAGTAATGACTAGTCTAATGATGGCAAGAGGAAATAAACTCTTGAGTTTAAGCGTCTGCAATGAAATCTGTGCTGCAAAGGCTGTGTTTCTTAAATCACAACATAGAAGTAAGAGTTAAAATAAAAATATTTGAAGCAGTAAATGAAGCAATGCACTCAGTGGAAAGAAGTTATATATACACCAATGTAACTTATATACATATATATACACACACGTGTGTGTGTATGTGCATGGTTGTATACGTGTATATATATGCATATATAGATGTATATAGTTTTATATAAAATATGTGTTTCACACAGGTAATTGCATGCCTAGAAACTGGATTGTTTTTAGGCAAATCGTGTTGAAGCAGGATAACTTTCGCTCTAGCTTGAAAGAAAATGAAATTCGTCTTTGGAACATGTTGTTCTACTTTTGTCTGTTCCCAGATATTGTTGTCTTTGTGAGTGTCCTGTGTAGATTTGCAATTCCTGTTTCTACCAAGAATACCACTTCCAAAAGCAGATGCAGACTACTAAACAGGAATTTACTTTAAGGAAAAAAGAACATTAAGAGTGATGTAGATAATTTCATCCTCGTGGAACAAAGGCTTTAAATATTTTGTTTGGAAAAGGTATACTGTGTAGAAGCATAGAATCATAGACTCATGGAACACTGAGCTATCAAAAGGGACCTCAAAAGATCATCTAGTCCAACTACTCTGCCACAGCAGGGTCACCTAGACCATGGCACACAGGAATACATAGAGGCAGATGTTAAAGGTCTCCAGAGAAGGAGACTCTACAGTCCCCCTGGGCAGCCTGTTCAAATGCTCCCTTATCCTGAACTGTGTTCAGTTCTGGGCCCCTCCTTACAGGAAAGACATTGAGATACTGTGGCATGTGCAGAGGAGATCTACCAAGCTAATGAGGGCTTTAGAGAACAAGTCATAAAAGGAGACGCTAAGGGAGCTGGGCTTGTTTAGTTTGGAGAAGGGGAGGAGGAGGTGGGACCCCATTGCTCTCTGTAGCTACTCTTGAAGGGTAGAGGGGTGAGTGCTTGCCTCTTCTTCCTGGTGACTAATGACAGAAGCAGGAGTGATAGTCTGAAGTTGAGGCAAGGGAGGGTTAGATCTTAGGAAGAAATTCTTTCACAGAAAGAGTGGTGAGGCACTGGAATGGCCTTCTCAGGATGGTGGTTAGTTACCATCCCTGGAGGTATTAAAGAAGCATGTAGACAAGGTGATTCATGACAGGCTATAGTGGCAGGCATGGAGGGAGCTATTTTGTGTTTTTCCAACAATCAGGTATTTAGGTTTTATTGTTTGTGTGGGTATGGCTGGACTCAGTGATCTGAGAGGTCCTTTCAAACCATGAGTATTCTGTGATTCTGTGATTCTATGAAAGTGAATGATTTTGCGGGGGACTGTGTCAAAAATCTTAACTGAAGACTAGATAGATGGTGTCCATAGCTATTCCCTATTCCATTGTTGCAGTCACTTCATCATAGAAAGCCACTGGTCTGATCAGGCAAATTTGCCTTGTTGAAACTATGCTGGTTGTTTCAAATCACCTTCCTATCCTTTTGTTACTCTTTACAAAAGAGTAAACAATTTTACTGACCTATGTCTTTGGGTTTCACATATTCATTTGCCAAGACTCTTTTTTTTTGAGGGACCACAGGAGACCTTAACTTAAAGGGTCTAGATTGTACAAACAGACTATTTTGTATAATCTTAGTAGGTGAACTAAATGGGAGCTGAAACTGCTAGGTGTCTCTGAAAAACAGGAAATTTTTTCTTATGTACATCATATGTATTTTCTCACAAAATCATAGCTTCACTTTGCATTTTTCTAAATGTTTTGTGGGCACTTTTAAAAACCTGCATCTTTCTCAGAACAATTTTTTTTCTGGAGTTTTTTTCAGCATCATATCTCATGAAATTTAGTAATTATTTTAACATTTCCAGGGAGCTCAAGCAGTAACAGCAAGCAACACGTGGTCTGTAGGATGTAGCTGATTTTACCTTTGTCTTCTAAGCAAGTCAGATTGTGAGCACAATTGATATAATGACAGGAAGTGACTTTCAACAACTCACAAAAATCATTCCTTTCTGCTTATATTATTCTCTCTTAGTATGCTGGTTATGTACAATGCATGGAACAGAATCATTGATGCAATTGCCAAGTTTCTATCATCATGTTATGATTCATCTATAAAAAGTCAGTTATCAGAAAGACTTACCAAATAGAAGTCTTATTTTAGACCACTCTAAGACGCATGAGAATTAACATAATTTTGTTTCACCTACAGAACAAAAAAATTGTATCATCTTGGCTTCTCTAAAAATTAATGTCACTTTTTGCAGAAAGAAAAGATCAAATCACAAGGCTTTAAGGTATTTTATAAGGTAGATAGTTTAAGATAGCGTCCTATTAACCAGTAGAATTTTCACAGAATTAAGAAATTACTGAGGCTGGAAAAGACCTCTGAGATCATCAATCCCAGTTTATGACATAACTTCATCACATTGCCCAGATCATGGCATTAAGTGCCACATCAAATCTTTTTTTTAATGCCCCCAGGGATGGCGACTCCACAATGTCCCTGGGCAGTGTCTAACCACTCTTTCCATCAGGAAGTGCTTCCTGATACCAAATCTAAATCTCTCCTGGTGCAGATTTAGGCCCTGCCTTCTCTTGTCCCTACTTGCCTGGGAGAAGAACCTGATCCCCACCTGACTATTTCCCTTCAGATAGTGATAAGGTCCTCGAGTCTCCTTTTCCCAGGGCTAAATAAACCCAGGTCCTTCAGTCTCTTTTTATAAGACTTATAAGGCTTTCTTTCCAGTCCCTTCACCAGAGTCCACCAGTTGTTGTCCTCTGGACACATCCCAGCACCTCAATATCTTTCTTGAAGTGAGGAGCCCAGAACTGCACACAGTACTCAAGGTTAGGTCTCACGAGTGCCCAGTACAGGGGGAATTACATCCCTAGTCCTACTGGCCACACTATTCCTGATACAAGCCAGGATACCAGGATACCCCAANCAGGATCCCCCAACACACTGCTGGTTCATGTTCAACCGGCTGTCAACCAGTACTTTCAGGTCCCTCTCTGCCATGCCTCTCTCCAGCCACTTCTCTGCCATGTACGGCACTGCCAGGGGTAATTGTGGCCCAAATACAGGCCCCACACTTGGCCGTATTAAACCTCATCCTGTTGGTCTGTGTCCATTGACACAGCCTGTCCAGATCTCTCTGCAACAACTTTCTCCCCTCCAACAGATTGACATTCCCCCCCCAGCTTGGGGGCATTTACTATCCCCATTTACTGCTCCCTTCTGTAAATATACTAAGGGTAGATTCAACCTTCTCATCCAGGTCATCAATAAAGATGTTGAATAGAACTGGGCCTAGNAGTACAGGGGGAATTACATCCCTAGTCCTACTGGCCACACTATTCCTGATACAAGCCAGGATACCAGGATACCCCAACACACTGCTGGTTCATGTTCAACCGGCTGTCAACCAGTACTTTCAGGTCCCTCTCTGCCATGCCTCTCTCCAGCCACTTCTCTGCCATGTACGGCACTGCCAGGGGTAATTGTGGCCCAAATACAGGCCCCACACTTGGCCGTATTAAACCTCATCCTGTTGGTCTGTGTCCATTGACACAGCCTGTCCAGATCTCTCTGCAACAACTTTCTCCCCTCCAACAGATTGACATTCCCCCCCCAGCTTGGGGGCATTTACTATCCCCATTTACTGCTCCCTTCTGTAAATATACTAAGGGTAGATTCAACCTTCTCATCCAGGTCATCAATAAAGATGTTGAATAGAACTGGGCCTAGTGGCACACCATGTCACTAACTACTTCCTCCTGGAATAACAGGATTACAGGAAGGATATTTTGCTCCCCATCCCAATCTACCACCTCAGGAGCCCAGTTGCCCTCAGGATGGCCAAACTTTTTGTTTCGTAAGTGTTCTGGATATGTAAACCTTTTATAAAGTCAAAATGTGTTTTGGACAAAATTATGTATGTTGTCAAGCAACAATGCATTATCTGCAGAAAGCAAAATTAAAGGATTATTTCTTGTCACTAAGTCTCTCTGCTGCTGGTAGAACTCACGACCTTCAGTATAATTTAATAGAATCATAGAATGGCTTGGGTTGAAAGGGATCTCAGAGACTATCTAGTTCAAACCCCCCCTGCCGTGGGCATGGACACCTCTCACTAGAACATATTGTCCAGAGACCCCTTCAAATAGGCCTTCAGCACTTCCAGTGAGGGAGGTATCCTCAATCTCCCTGAGCAACTTGTTTCCACACCTCACCACTCTCATAGTGAGGAATTTTCCCCCAAGATCTAATCTAAATCTACTCACTTTTAGTTGTAAACTATTTGCCTCTTGTCTTATCACTAGAATCCCTTGTAAGATGTCCCTCTCCAACTTTCCTGTAGACCCCCATCCCATACTGGAAAGCTGCTATCTGATCCCCTTGAAGTTTTCTCTTCTCTGAACTGAACAGTTTCAATTTCCTTAGCTTGTCCTAATATGAGAGCTCCTCCAGCCCTTGTATCACCTCTGTGGCCCTCCTCTGGACTCATTCCAACAATACCATGAACTTCTTATATGGGCGGTCCAGAACTAGACATAGTGCTCGAGGTGAGGTTTTACAGGAGCAGAGTAAAGAGGAAGAATTACCTTCCCTGACCTGCTGTTGACATCTCTTTGTATGCAGCCCCAGGTATGGTTGGCCTTCTGGCCTGCACTCACACATTGCTGGCTCATGTTGAGCTTCTCATCTACTGACACACCAAGATCTTCTCCTTAGGACAGTTCTCAATCCATTCAACATCCAGCATGGATTTCTGTTTGGGATCGCCCTCATCCAAATGTTGACCNCCTTCCCTGACCTGCTGTTGACATCTCTTTGTATGCAGCCCCAGGTATGGTTGGCCTTCTGGCCTGCACTCACACATTGCTGGCTCATGTTGAGCTTCTCATCTACTGACACACCAAGATCTTCTCCTTAGGACAGTTCTCAATCCATTCAACATCCAGCATGAATTTGTGCTTGGGATCGCCCTCATCCAAATGTTGACCCTTGTACTTGGACTTTTTTAACAAAGCTAGCTTCACATAGGCCCACTTATCCAGGTCCCCCATGGAGTGTTTCCCTTCCCTCCAGCTTGTCAACTGTATCACACAGCTTGGAGTCCTTGGCATACTTTCTGAGGGTGCACTCGATTCCTCTCTCCATGCAACCAACAAAGATGTTAAATAACACTGGACCCAATGTTATGAAGAGATACTTCTACACAACAATTCCTTGGCTTCCAGTGATTTGTGGTTTGCAGATCACTGACATTTTTGTGTCCCTTTGTCAGTTTGTCTGATAGCACCTTAAGCCTCATGTGGCCGGAAATTTAACTGCTGGATTTGTGCACGTTTTACCAATTTTGCTGATGACAAAAAACTGGGAAGAGTGGTTGACACACCACCAGGTTTTGGTATCACTGAGCAGGACCTGGGCAACCTGAAGAGCTGGTTAGAGAGGAAAAAAATGAAGTTCAACAAGGGTAGGTGTAGAGTCCTTCACCTGCAGATGGATGACCAAATGTATTGGTACAGGTACAGGTAAGGTATTGATCTGCTGGAAAACAACTCCATGGAAAATTAAATGGGATTCCTAGCAGACAACACATTGACAACGAGCCAACAATATGATCTTATGACCATGCAGACATGCAGAATCCTAGAACACATTGAGAGGTTTATGGCCAGCAGATTCAGAGATGTTTTTCTCCCCCTTTACTCTGCCCTAATGAAGCTACATCTGAAGTACTGTGTCCACTTGCAGTGGTTTAGCAAGAGGGTCTAAATCAGTTTGGGTTGGTGCCTGTAATTCCAGTGCAACAACCAGTTCTCATCAAGAGCTATCTATCAACTTTGCTAGAAAGACAACAGTTTATTGAACCCACCACCAAAAAGAAAAGGAAAAAAACCCAAATAAATAAAATAATCAAAAAGGTAAAACAGAACTCTACCACAATTCCTTTACACACAATCTGAGAGAAATAGGAGACAGCTAACACATTGGGTTTTGGCCTTAGATGAGAGGTCTGGGGCAAGAGAATGTACACCAACACTTATAATCAGCCACCCTCCACACACACACACATGCACCCTGCTTTCCAGGCTCCCAGCTTGAAGAGGGACAGGAGTTTGAAGAGGGTAGAGCATAGGGCTATGAAAATGATTAGGGGATTGAAACCTATCTCTTATGAGAAAAAGAAAAGGCTAAGGGATCTAAATCTTTTCACACTGGAGAAGACTGCAAGGAGATCTTTTAAACAATTATAAATATCTAAAGGGTGAGTGTTAGGAGGATAGAGACATTTTTATTTTAGTATTGTCCAACAACAGCTCAGGGGCTAGGTAACAAGCACAAACTTGAACACAGAAAATTTGATCTGAACATGAGGAAGTGCTTCTTCATTTTGAGGTGGCACTCAAACAGGCTGCCCAGAGAGGTTGTGGAATCTGCTACTGTGAAGACACTGAAAACATGCCAGGATGTATTCATGTGCAACCTGCTCAAGATGAACCTGCTCTGGTAGAGGAGTTGTGCTAGACAGTCTCCAGAGGTCAATTCCCACCCCTAACATTCTGTAATTCTGTAAGCATCTTCTCCAGTTTGCTTTAAAATAGTTGCCTACTAGCTCAACATGAAATTTAGTGGTTTTTCAACAAAAAAAGTTGTTCACTCCCACTGCATGTGATCATATATCTGTTATATGTCTGATCACAAGCAAGCAGTAGAGTTATTAATATCTGGACAAAAGACCCTCAGTTTCATAATCTGTGTAGTAAGAAAAACCAAAACAGATGTGTAACAAGTTTGCCATTCAAGCTTTTTTTGTGTGAAGAGAACAAGAACATATCTAGCTTTCAAAATTTCCAGCAGAATTCTTGGTTATGTGACAAACATGATCTACCATATTGGTTTAACACCAGCATGTAAAATCTTTTTTAGCTTAGGCATTCAGATTTGAAAACTGAGTCTCTGTGAATCACTTATTTTATTGACTTGTAATTACCTCAGATATAACACTTTTTTAAATGACCAAACAAAGGGCATTATTCACTTTGAATCCCAAAGGTTATCTGTATGCAGAGAATTAATACTAAGGAATTATATACTAATATATATATGCTAATGGTAATTGCTGTAATTACTACATCTAAGGACTCAAGAATCTGTTTTTAACATGGTTTTATGAAGAAATTGAGATTATGCAATCTCTACTTTTATTTTTTTCTTAAGACTTTGAATCTGTTTTTTAACAACTTTGAAGGAATAGAAATCTCAAAGGTATTTCCTCATAATGTCTGCTGAAATCAGTGTTTAAACAAGAGAGAGGGAATGTAGGAAGAGAGAGAGACTTGAGTCATTTCAGAGATGACTTTCCTTCACAAAATTACAGTGTGTTTAGCGGGAGTGATGCAGTTAATCAACATGCATGTGTAGATTGGCTAGTAGTGTAAGCTTACACTTAGTTCTGGATATGTAGTTATGATATGCCATATTTGTGGCCTCTTAAAAAAGAGTAGTATGAAAGAAGAGTGTAGTAGGTATAAAGTTCAACTGGTCATGGCAATGTGGACTTCATTCCTTGCATTGTTTAAAGAACCTGAAGGACAAAAAGTCTTGCTTAATCATCTAAAAATTGTGGAGAGTCATGGAAAGAAGAAAAAATAAGAAGAAAAAAATGTTTTTAAAGAAAAGCAAAACAACCCAAAGTGAAAAATATACTAAGTAGAATTTCCAATGATCTCATAAAATGATGAACATAGTTTCCTTTTTCTGCATGGATGAGTAGACATTTCCTTTCTAAATGTATTTCTTTTGATATAAAGGATGGCTTGGAATAGGCATTTTATATTTGATACATTTATTTTTAAGGTTACTGAACAATTTTTGTTTACCAGCACATGATGAATCTGGAAGCTCAAAGTTACATCCTTGTCATCCACATGATCTAGTAAACCTTGGTTTATTCAAAATTGACTGAGAAATCAGTCATATATTTTAAATGTCCAAGATTTGAAAGCATGAAATATTTTGAGAAGTCATTCTTGAAATGGATCATGAGTGGGTTCCCATGACTAAGACAACAACATAAATATAGTGGTAGATAAGAAGACAGCCTCTTGCTAGAAGCCTCAATAAACCAGTCTTAGAACAGCACAAACAATTTTACTCTAATACACACAAGAAATCTCACCATACAAATCTGACACTAACATTAAGACCAAATCTACCTTTCTGATTAAGGGACATCAATGGATGAGCTGAGGCTCAAAAGGCATATGTATGTTTCTGCTGGAGCATCTCAACAAAAATATTTGTTTTAGGGAAGATAATGAGAATGTCTGAGGTTCCATGTGCTCTATGTCCACAAAATTAATCTGCAAAAATACGCTGAATGTGAATACATTTCTATCCATGTAGGCAATTTAGGGCTGTTGCAGAGTAACAGCCCTAAATACATCTATTTCTAGAAAAAGATCTGTTTTAATATATATAGCCCATCCAGACAGACTATGAGTTCCAAAACTAACTCCTTTCCTTGGAGAGTGGGCTGATGTATGCGAAAGGTAGGCAGTCTCTAACACAGCAAGTACAGCTCAGCATCAGTTTACTCAGTGATTCATTAAGAATAAAGATGACCAGGTGATAAGATTTTTCACCCTTGTTCTAAACTGTAGTTGACAGACCAAAACTAATCCACAAACATTTATTTTGAAAATGAAATTCACACACCAAAACTTGAAGGGTAACTATACCACCAAATGTTAAAACACTTAGGATGCATGTGCTTTGTCAAAGCACCTCTAACAAAAAACTGGCTTCTAGTTATGTGCCTAGGTAAATATAGAGACTGTAGTATATGTAATCCACACTGCACTTTAATATGTATAATCTCTTTTTCCACATCACACTTATATTTAAATTTTTTAAAATGTGTTTAGATTTTAGTGTGTGTATGAAATATGAATGCTGGCAGGAATGCAAAAGTTTTTCTTACATTTCCTTCGAAAATCAGCAAGGTCATCGAGGCATAATTTAGTAAAAATGAAGGGATAGTTAACATTGAACTATGAAATGCTGTTTGACCATGAAAGTTTACTGATTGAGACACTTTTTGAGTTTCTTGTAAGCTCTGGATACTAAAAGTCTGTAAAGATGTTTTTTCTTGTTTAACATGTCTAACAAGATGATATTCTGCTCTCATGATGCCTGCGTGACAAAGTGGTGGCCTACAGACAGATTTAACTTCCAATTACTATACAAAGAAATACTTTATGTTTTATATTAAAATTTTTTCATGCTCCTCTAATGACATTTTTGGTTATGTGGCAGTTTATAGGCATAGGCTCTATGTCACGCCCCTGCTCATTCAGTCACTGCAGAGGAACTGTGGAAACATCATACTTAGGGTACTTTGTACTGCATGTAGTACGCCAATAGTGACTTTTGTAAGTTCTCCCTAATAGCCCTGTAATGTCTTCTGGTTTATAAAATGTTTTTATTTTATACTAAAATGTTAATAAGAACAAAGAGTTGGCATTTTTTTAAAAATCAGATCTGTACTCTGTTTATTGCTGCTACCCCTGCCCAGGGTTCCTTTTTAGTACAATAATGCTAAGATGACAGGTCCCAGGGTGCTGGGAACATCCACCAGCCAGAAGTCATGGCACTAACACAAAACACAGTTCATTTTGCTGGGTATTACAACCAAGTCAACTAATCAAACAGCAAGTCTTTCTTGAAAGACAGCTATCTCTGGAGAAGAAAGCACTGATGAGACAGTACTGAGGAACATGGCAGGGATAGAGCCATTCTGAATATGGCTAATATTCAGAATGCCAAGCAGC
The DNA here is from genome assembly GCA_013397515.1 of Upupa epops. Lineage (NCBI taxonomy): Eukaryota > Metazoa > Chordata > Aves > Bucerotiformes > Upupidae > Upupa > Upupa epops. The sequence continues at coordinate 29,824 of VZRI01011511.1, forward strand.
CTAATAAAAGGGGAAGAGCTTGATATCACTGGCTGGAAAAACAACGGGTGAGGCAACTGGCTGTGCAAAAGCAACATTCAGCCCAAGGAAAATGTAGGAGAGGATGGACCATGGGTGACCCAGAGAGGCAAGAAAAGCTCAGGCCTATGCATGGTAGGAAATAAAGATGAAGCAGATGTGAACAGCAGTCAGTGAAGAAAATGCACTGGTCAGAAAGACTGGCTGCAAATGTATGTAGAAAGTGTCTTGCAGCATTTGTTAAAAGCTGAAAGAAAGATCTGTCAGTAGCTGAGGTGTGAAAAAAAGGAAGAGTCTGGACATTATTTTCAAGAGTGTGAATAAACAGAATGAGAAAAATGCTTCTAAGTACTATCAAGGAGAAAAAAATTTGAAGCTAAGCTGTAAATATAATTAATTGGACCCAAATCTCCTGCAGGTCAGTCTACTTTGTAATACAAATGTTAGATCATCTCCACATGAAGCTGTCTGAATTTGCATGTGTTTCAGCACTGAAACGAAGTAGAACAATGATTAGGAAAATTAAAGGTGTCTGTAGAAGGTGAATTGCTGACAGAGCTGTGTGGTGGAAAAGCTTATGGAGTACTTAGACATTACTTTTGTTAACAGATTTAATGTGCACTTCAGTATGTTATTTGCCAACTATATCCCATACAACAATCTCATATTTTCAAAAAAAAAAAAGGTTAATTAGTTCTAAGCACTTTTTGTTTTGTTTGTTTTTCTCTTTTGTAACAAAACAGGAATCATTTCTGCATAGATCTCTGAAGAACTGATGACAAAGAATGACATAATTATTTGTTATAGCCAGTATCCTAGCACTTGCACCAATTCTATTTCTCTGTCACTTAGCAGCCTTTGTATGGATTTGGATCCCAGTGAATTTTTAGAAGACAAAAATTTGTTATGGAGCTTTAATATTGACTTGTGCTCTGTAGTTCTAATTAAGTATTCCCAGAAATGTATGAAAATGGATTTGCTTTTGTTGTGTTCCTGGTTTTGGTTGTTTTTTTACAGGGCAAAAAAACAACCCTGGCTGCTATTTCCCACTCATCTAAAAGCTCTTTTGTGGTTATAATTTGTATTTTTCAAGCTCATACTGACCACACAGCAAATAATACTCAATTGCCTTTGATTACAAAGAACTAACAACAAATTTCTGGCAATTATGTATTTTATTAGCACTGCTGTAAAATACAAGAAGAACACTTGCTAATTCCCTAATGCCTTGGGAACTAACAGAATCTAAATTGTTTTACTATGTTTATCAGATTTAAACATTGCAGTGCTGGACAGGGGAAAGGAGTGTCTTACTGAGAAAACCAATATTTCAGGTAATAACTGCATTTAATTTTTTCTTCAATAGGAAATAAAAAATACAAAGCAGACCAATACTCAGAATTTAAGGAGTAGTGAAAGAATGATGACTCCAGTTTGGAATAATAAGTCTAGTGAAATGTAAAAAACTAGGGAAAAGAACGCTTCAAGTCTTGAAAAATCATTTTTGTCCGGAAGATATTATTGTCTCTAAATAGAGTCTTCTAGACTTTCCTGTGAATATCCAAGGCAGTTTTAGCTTCAGTGACTTTTTAAACTAGAAAGGCTATAGAAAGGTTTATAGGAAAAATCCAGAACTTTTAATCCAGCTGTTTTCTTTTGGAGACAACCCCCCAAAAGACCTATTGGTGCCTTCTCTTCCTAACCACTGTTACAGCCTTTCTGTAGGTGGACTTCAGTTTACAGAAGGGGAATATTGATCTATTAATTTCTCTTTCATGATGTGTGCTTTTTACTTGAGACTTATCATTATGGGGAAAAAGTGACCCAAAATTCCACTGATAGTGAGTTCAGTTTTCATAAGTACAGAGTACAAATCTTCTGAAAAGGGAATCTTTTGTTTGTTCTCCTACAGACATCTGTACTTTGGATTAAAATGTCCACAGGGCAGCTAAATAGTCAGCTTACATCTAACCTATAGAGAAGGGCAACACTTGTTTTGATCTTTGTAATTTTTGTTTTCAGACCATAAGCCTTTCCAAATTAACACAAAACAAATCTATTGGGTCAAAAAGTTGGGTCAAACTTATAAGGCAAAGGACAAAACCCTCAAACTTAATTACAATAATTATATGTGTCTGTAGAAAAATCCTTTAAAAATCCTTTAAAAAAGTCCTAGCAATGGGAAAAGAAAGTAAAGACATAGGTCAGTAAAATTGTTTACTCTTTTGTAAAGAGTAACAAAAGGATAGGAAGGTGATTTGAAACAACCAGCATAGTTTCAACAAGGCAAATTTGCCTGATCAGACCAGTGGCTTTCTATGATGAAGTGACTGCAACAATGGAATAGGGAATAGCTATGGACACCATCTATCTAGTCTTCAGTTAAGATTTTTGACACAGTCCCCCGCAAAATCATTCACTTTCATAGAATCACAGAATCACAGAATACTCATGGTTTGAAAGGACCTCTCAGATCACTGAGTCCAGCCATACCCACACAAACAATAAAACCTAAATACCTGATTGTTGGAAAAACACAAAATAGCTCCCTCCATGCCTGCCACTATAGCCTGTCATGAATCACCTTGTCTACATGCTTCTTTAATACCTCCAGGGATGGTAACTAACCACCATCCTGAGAAGGCCATTCCAGTGCCTCACCACTCTTTCTGTGAAAGAATTTCTTCCTAAGATCTAACCCTCCCTTGCCTCAACTTCAGACTATCACTCCTGCTTCTGTCATTAGTCACCAGGAAGAAGAGGCAAGCACTCACCCCTCTACCCTTCAAGAGTAGCTACAGAGAGCAATGGGGTCCCACCTCCTCCTCCCCTTCTCCAAACTAAACAAGCCCAGCTCCCTTAGCGTCTCCTTTTATGACTTGTTCTCTAAAGCCCTCATTAGCTTGGTAGATCTCCTCTGCACATGCCACAGTATCTCAATGTCTTTCCTGTAAGGAGGGGCCCAGAACTGAACACAGTATTCAAGATGACACCTGCAACAGCCAAGTACAAGGGCACAACGTCGTCTTCTCCCGCTGACCACACTATTCCTGATACAGGCAAGGATCTTAGTGATCTTCTTGGCCACCTGGGTGCACTGCTGGCTCATATGATTGACTACCAGCACTCCCAGCTCCTTTTCTGTTGGGCAGCTTTCTAGCCACTCAGTCCTGCACCTGTAGCATTGCCTGGGGTTGTTGTGACCAAAATGCAGGACCTGGCCCTTGGACTTACTGTGCCTCATACAATTGGCTTCGGCCCATAGCTCCAAGGTATCTGAGTGCTTCTGTAGAGCCTTCCTGCCCTCAAGCTGATCAACACTCCCACACAATTTGGTATTGTCTGCAAACTGACTGAGAGTACTCTCAATCCCTGCAACCAGTCAGTCAATAAAGATATTAAACAAGACTGGCCCCAAAACTGAGCCCTGAACATTGAATAGATGATGGATGGACTATTCAGTGGATTAAAAATTGGTTGTTTGATCACCTCCAGAGAGTAGTGGTTAACAGGTCAATGTCTAGATAGAGATTAGTGTCAAGTCATGCACCTCAGGGTTCTGTACTGGGGCCAGTGCTTTTGAACACAATATAAACAGTGGGATCCTGAGCACACTCTCAGGATTTTTTCAGATAACACCAAGCTGAGTGGTGCATTGACAGGCCAGAGGGATGAGATGTCATCCAGAGGGCCCTACATAAGTTGGAAATGTGGGCTTGTGTAAACCTCATGAGCCAACATTCAAGAAGCCCAAGTGTGAAGTGGTATGCCTGGGTCAGGACAATCCTTGCTATCAATACAGGATGAGAGACAATGTGATTGAGAGCAGTTCTGTGAAAAAGGACTTGGGAGTACTGTTTGGTGAAAAGCTGGACATGAGCCAGTAATTTGCCCTTGCAGCCCAATCGTATCCTGGACCAATGGTCTAAGGTAAATTTTATGAGGTTTGATAAGAGCAAGTACAGGGCTCTGCACATTAGTCAAAACCCCACACAATGCTACAGGTTTGATGAAGAGTGGCTGGAAAGCTGCCTGGAAGAAAAGGACATAGGGGTGTTGGTTGGCAGCCAGCTGACTATGAGTCAGCAGGGTGCCCAGGTGGCCAATGGCATTCCGCCTTGCATCAGACATAGTGTGCGTAGCAGGACCAAGGAGGTGATCCTGCCCCTATACTCAGCCCTGATGAGGCTGCACCTACAGCACTGTGTGCATTTTTGCGCACCACAGTATAGAAAAAACATCAAGTGCTGGAGAAGGTCCAGAAAAGGGCAACTAGGATGATTGGGGGTCTGGAGAAAAGGTCTTATGAGGAGACTCTGAGGGAGCTCAGGTTGTTTGGCCTGGAGAAGAGTAGGCTGAAGGAAGACTCCATTGCTTTCTACAACTACCTGTTGTAGAGGTTGTAGGGAGGCCAGTGTTAGCCTCTTATCCCAAATAACTGATGGATGAAAGGAAATGGCCACAAGTTGTGCCTAGGGAAGTTCAGATTGGAAATTAGGAAAATTAGTGACAGAGAAGTTAAACACTGGAACAGGCTGCCAAGGGAACTGGTGGCATCACCATCCCTGGAGGTCTTCAGAAGGTGAGTAGAGGTCACCTTTTGGTCATAATCTAGTGGTCACAGAAATCTTGGGTTGAAGGTCAGATTTGATGATCTTGGAGGTCCTTTCCAATCTTAGTGGTTCTGTGTTTCTGTTCTGTGATCGAAAGTACTGTGGCCAGCATTTCGAGGGAAGTGATTCTTCCCCCCCACTCCACTCTGGTGAGAACTCGGCTAGAGTACTCTATGAAGCTCTGCACTCCTCAATACAAGAAGGATGCCAGCCTTTTGGAGTGTGTCCAGAGGAGAGCAACAAAAATGACAAGTGGCCTGGAACACCTCTCCTGTGAAGATCGGCTGCAAGAGTTGTGGTTGTTCAGCCTGAAGAAAAGGTGGCTCCAAGGAGATCTTATTGGAGTCTTTCAAAGAAGTCCATAAGAAAGATATACAGTGACTTTTTGCAAGGTCTGTTGTAACAGAACAAGGGGTAATGATTATACATTATGGAAGGCTAGGTTTAAGTGAAATAGGAATAAGCTTTTTATAGTAAGGGTGGTGAAACTCTTGAACATTTTGCCCACAGCGATGGTGGATGGACAGGCCAGATGAGGCTCTGATCAGCCTGATCTAGTTTAACATGTCACAGTTCAATGCAGGGGTTTGGACTAGGTGTATTTTTATTGTCTCTTTCAAACCAATGAATTCTGTTATTCTGTGATCATACCAGCGTTAGCTGAAATAATCTTCTTCCCATTTCAAGCTAATGAAAGAATTATGTACCCAAAACAGAAGCAGTTATTTCAACTTACAGCTGGAAAGGGGTTCATACAGGATGCGTCTCAGTGCCAGAGTCACAAACTCTTCTTGCAAGAAACTGCATTGTGATTTTTTCACCAGTAAAATGGGATGATGAAAAGAGGACGATTCCCCCATACCTAACAGGATTTTGGATTATTTATTTACTGTTGCTGAGAATATAAATCATTTTGTTTTCTTCCAATGTGCTTAGAGATTGGACTTATGGGTGCCTAGTAGTCTGTGAATTCACGTCCAATTGCACAAAATTGCATGCAGCATGAGGAGTTAGAAATCTGTGTCCAGTCAGATGATTATGGTCTGGTGGCAGTTACAGAGACCAAGTGAGAAAGCTCACATGACTGGAACGTGGTCATAGACAGCTATGCCCTTTTCAGACCAGAGAGACAGATCAGCAAGGCGAGGTGGTGGAGTTGCTCTTTATATGAGAGAGCACCTGGAATGTCTTGAGTTCTGTCCAGAGGAGAATAAAGAGAGAGTTGAGAGCTTGTGAGTGCAGATCAAGGGGCAGGCTGACATGGGTGACACTGTTGTAGTTGTCTATTGCTAGCCACCACATCAGAATGAGGAAG
>VZRI01011513.1:1912-114288 GCA_013397515.1 Upupa epops
CACTTGCAGCCCAGAGGGCAAACTGGACCTTGGGCTGCATCAGGAGAAGTGTGGCCAGCACGTTGAGGGCGGTGATTCTCCTCCTCCGCTCCGCTCTGGTAAGACCCCACCTGGAGTACTACGTCCAATTCTGGAGCCCTTATTACAAGAAGGATGTGGATGTGCTGGACCGTGTCCAGACGAGGGCCACAAGGATGATCAGAGGGCTGGAGCACGTCTCCTGTGAGGCCAGACTGAGAGTTGGGGCTGTTCAGTCTGGACAAGAGGAGGCTCCGAGATGACCTTTTTGTGGCCTTCCAGTACCTGAAAGGGGCTACACAGAAGCTGGGAATTGGCTTTTTAGGATCTCAGGTAGCAACAGACCTAGGGGGAATGGAGCAAAGCTGGAGATGGGTAGATTTAGTCTTGATGTTAGGAGAAAGTTCTTCACCGTGAGAGTGGTGAGAGCCTGGAATGGGTTGCCCAGGGAGTTTTTTTGGTGCCCCGTCCCTGAAATTTTTTAAGGCCAGGATGATCTAGGATGGGGTGTCCCTCTCCATGGCAGGGGTTTTGGAACTGGATGATCCTGTTGTCCCTTCCAACCCTGACCACTTCTATAACTTCTTCCCAGGGTGTGATGGCGCACTGGAGGGGGTTGCCCAGGGGGGTTTGTGGAGTCTTCTTTTCTGGAGATATTTGGAGCCTGCCTGGACCTGGTCTAGACGATCCTGCTGTAGCAGGGGGATTGGACTGGATGATCATTCCAGGTTGCTTCCAGTCTGTAATGTTCTGTTCTGTGACGTGGTCTGGGTGTCCTGCTGTGGCAGGGGAATTGGGGTAGATGATCTTTTGAGGTCCCTTCCGATCCCTGATGATTCTATGAGTCTATGATTTTGCCCTTGTTTACACCCTGCATCTCCGCTTATTTTACTGGGGGTTTGATGGAAGAAATAAAATTATGATACAGCTCTTCAATTCCAGCAAACTCACTCTAGCAAAAAAATCTTGTGGATTTCCTACTCATAATACCCAATGCCATGGAAGGAAACATTTGCCTCTCCAAGTGACCATGGAAACTGGTTTCCAAGGTGATTTTCTGGCAAGTGACCGAATGCGGAAGTAGTAACAAAACAGGATCCCAGGCAGCAAAAAGCATTCACATTCCTGTCAATGCAACAGCCTGCTCTGAGGAGGCCAGACACAAACTCTTAACTTTAAAATCACCCCAGGTGTCAAATACACAGCAAAGGATGGGTAACTCAGACCGTGAGGCCCCAGCTTTCTTGCACATCTGTTTCCTTTCCTGCTTATGTCTGGTGACTGATACTGGTCTTATTCAACCAATGTCTTTAGGCTCACATAAGCTTGCTTTCAGTAAAAGATGAAAGAGAAAAATGGCACAAGGAATGAAAAAGAAGCTGCTTAGAATTAACTCATACCTTGAGGTTTGGAAACTCTCATACTCTAGATATAATTTTTTTAATGCTTCATAGTATTACATAACAGAATTTTTCTGTCTTGCATTTTGTAAGGCATAGAAGTTTTGTGGAAAAAGGGCCTCTTTGAAGTGTTATGAGGAGTCTTTGCAGAAAACATTCCTTCTGGGACCCCAAACAAGTATACAGCACAACTCCTTGTTCCACATCTTTCAGGAGATCAGGATCTTCCCTATCTACCTGTCAGCATAATTTCTTCCTGGAGTAAAGGTGAAATACAGTGAGATGTAACATGGCACAACAGAGAGAAGAAGTAAGGACTGATGATGAGACACTTTCTTCTTGCAGCAAAGAGGAAGGAGAGTTGACATGCACATTCAGACACGCATATTTGCTCCTCCAGCTTCTGCTGGAGTTTCAACTGCATAATCATTGAAACATGTTCCAGAATGCTTTCACATCATGCGTTATGGAGGCCAGTGGTGCACACCAGTTACATGATCACAAGCAAGTACAGACACAGCAACAGGGATGTTGCTCTAGATGAGGGACTGTTGCAAATTAAGATCAACCCCAGCGTAATAGAAAAAGTCTGATCTGGAAATAGCAGAAAGCCATTTCCTTTCTGCTGGAAGAGAAGGAACAGAAAGAGTTTGAAGCTTCGTTCTACCTGCCAGGAGCAACTGCTTAATATTAAAATTGCAAACGTGAATCAAACTGTTGCTAAGTGTTTTCTTATGCATTCGTATGCAGGCTGTAAGTAAAGCTGTATTAGCTCAATGCTAGGTTTTTCATTAAAGCCATAATGTCCTATTCAATCTCTGCAGGATATAGTTACTGACAAGTTATTTTAAGATTGTTTCATGGCCACAGGATAGAACCAATTATCCTTAAAAGTGCTGTGAAGTATTTTATACAAAGTCTTCACTTACCTAGTTGTGGGGTTGATTTCAAAAGTCCTCTTTCTTCAATTTTTAATGGAAAATCTGTGCTTACAGACAGTGGGGGAGATGTACAACAGCAGCCACCAAAAGCACTTTCCTTTTCACAGAGCCTTTGCAAAAGCATGCAGACGGAGCACTTGCTTATCCCACTGCAAGTACAATAAAAATTAATACTAGATGTAGCTGGTGACCTCAGTAAGGGGAGATGATGACACTGAGAAGAGGGGATGTAACCTAAATGAGTTAGTCTGACCATGCCATGACAACCATTTCCAACCTTATCATCGATAAACTTCCTTATGCATATTTATCATAATGTAAGTTTGGTTTTTCAGTCCTCTGAGAAAGTAAATCTCACTGATAGTAGTGCCCAGTGTAGTCTGAACACTGCTATACAATGCGGTTGTGTATACTCCTCTACTTTACTTCCTTATCTGATTGTACCTGTATTTAACACGACCATGCTCTACTACACTTAGTTGGACAATTTCCATGGACTTCGCGTCAGTACTAAATGTACAACTCAGAGCACTACAACATTTGTTTGCAATCTCACAAGTGTGGGACATACATTCTCCATCAGTTGAATGTGATGCCCAGACACCCTGAAGAGAAGACTCCATTGAGACCTTAGAATGAACTTCCAGTGCCTGAAAGGGGCCTATAAGAAGGCTGAGGAAGAACCATATAGGACAAGGGGTAATGATTTTAAACTAGAAAAGAGTAGATTTAGACTGGATATTAGCAAAAAGTTCTTCAGTATGAGGATGGTGGATCACTGGAACAGGTTGTCTAGAATGATTATGGAGGTCCCATTCATGGAGACGTTCAAGGTCAGGCTTGATGAGGCTCTGAGCAATCTGGTCTAGTGAGTGATATGCCTGCTTGTTGTAGGGGGGTTGGTCTAGATGACCTTTGGGGGTCCCATACAACCCAATACATTTTATGAGTCTACAGTTCTGTGATCTGTTTTGGAATATTTTGGTATATTGCCATGCAAAGGGAAGCAATACCAAGAGGTACTAGCACAGACTTTGAAAGCACTACTCATTTTAGTACTGTAACATACCTGAACTGATCAACCTTCCATACCACCTACCTATATTCAGGTCTGTAGTCTGCTGAGTGCTTGCAGAGTAAGTCAGGTTAACTGATATAATGGTTTCTTCTGAAGAATGAGTAAGATTTGCTGTAGTCATTTCCTGTGACTTAACTATGACAGATATGAGACTAAATTGTGGGTTCCAAACAAATACATCACATGCAGTTGTTCATAATTAATCTGATGAAATAACCCCATTAATTCCCTGAAATTTGAATATGCTGAGCTGTTTGAAGACATTTGTGTTAGAAAAATAAACCTATTTGAAATCTGGGTCTATTATTCTAAGATATCCACTGGCCATGTGTTCCTAAGAGTTAAAGGATTTGTATTAAACAGGTCAGAAATATCAGACAAAAGGTTTGCCATATAATTACCATGTCTATGTCTTGTGCTAAGGACAACTAGTGAAAAAAGGTGAAATGAGCACCTTAGTAGGAGCCAACAGAAGACTTGGCAGCACTTAGGAGACTTCCACATAAAGTAATTACACACACCACTGGTCTGAGATAAATTTTTACATCCTCTTATATATTGTAGCTCACACTTTATTGGCGATTGTTATTACCAGTTTACTTCAATAGAGGGCAAAAGAGGCTGAAGTTGTCATCTCAGACTGGAGGTTGCATGCAAGAATGAGAATTAAGAAATCTGGGAGGATTACAGACAGCTGGAAACAGGACCCAAGTAAAAAGAAAAAACACTTGAGCTGTACAGGGTTTGGGTAATTTTGATTTCCCTTAATGCTTCACTGCGCTGACTATGTGAGTCATACTGAAATAAATACAAAAGCTTGGTGAAACAGAATGAGCTCCAACATGTTCACAGTCACTTTTCTCTGGTCTTGAACACATTGTAAGTACTAATTTAACAGTACCAGGGAAAATATATGGGTTGGTTAACATTTTCTTTTATTGACTTTTAATGCACCAAATTTCTGAATAATTCAGTGCACTTAAGGGAATTTCTTATGGGGAATGATCATTTGATTTGTTTTTATTTTCTCTCTGATTTTATTTCTCCATTAGAAGAGTGGCTTTGCAGGCTATGTAGTAGAGCATTTCAAACAGTTTCTTTTCTGTTACTGAATTCCCAATAATTTCAGTTTTGCTTTAAAATTCATCTCCTTTCAGACACAAGTACAATATCCCAGGAGTTATTCAAGAGTCTAATGTTTTATGAAATGTGAAATAATAGGCTTTGTTTGGTCTCTGGGGTAATTACTTCTTTCATTCTGCTGAAGAATGCAGAACAGAAATACTGCTGTGTTCTGTGCTTTGTAATGAATCCCACTGTCATGGACCACTTGGACCTTCATATCCTTAAAGAATTCCTCAAACAGTGATGCTTCTCTCTTGCTATTCTTCCCCAATTTTTCCTTCACTGATATAATTTGCTGTCCTGGCTTTGATAAAGTATCTTTCAATAATTGGTGGCTTTCACACAAAGCTCTTTTTCTCAAAGTTTGTGTTTTTAAGTACGCTTGACCTACTAGTCCCCCACATTCGCTGAGTGTCTGCTTCCTTGATACTTATGGTTTTTATTCTGCTAGGACCATGGTTTAAGCAGTGTGGATTTTGTCTCTCAGCAGTTTGCAAGCATTATGAAAGACAAATTTGAATTCAAAATTATTTTGACAAGTGAAAAATAATTGATCAAATCAGGAAAAAGTTATTTAATCCAAGGGTGGTTGGTTACTAGAACAGGTTGCCAACAGAGATGGTGGAGGCCCCATCCCTGAAGACATTCAAGTTCAAGATTGATGGGGCTCTGAGCAATCTGTTCTGAAATGTCCCTGCTTCTTGTAGGGGGTTGGTCTAGATGACTTTTGGAGGGCCCTTCCAACCCAACATTCTACATTTCTATGATTCTAAATGAGGAAAAAATTGTTCATTTAGAAGAAAATCAACTTCAGAAATACAAAAGAGGAAATATCCTGACAAAGCATTCAACTGTAGAAATTAATCGAACACTTACTACAAATTGCAGTAGAAATAGAAATATGAGCTGACAACTCATACTACTGAAAAAAAAGCACTTGTCACTGTGGAATGTGTTAGAAGGAGCATCACATTCAAAAGAGTACAACAATCGTATTCACTGTGGGAGAGTTCTTACCTAAAGGACACTATTTATTGTTGGACACTGTACCTTAAAGTGTTAGGCAATGAAGTAAGATATACATAGGCAGTGACTTGTACTGGAAATATTAACATGTCAAAAAAACAACTGGATATAGCTGCATAAACATGAGAAGAGACAGCAAGACAATGCAAAAAAAAGAGACCATATTAATAAATGAGGACATAGACCACGTCAGTAAAATTGAGGACTGTTGCCTCCATTAAGCCCAGCAGGCCTGCACTCCACTAAAACATCAACCTATCTGCCAGTGGAAGACCCTTCCCTTCAACAAGAGGAAGATGGGACCATTCACTGGATAACGAATTGTCTGGATGGTCGCACTCAGAAAGTTGTGGTCAACAGCTCAGAGTCCAAATGGAGACCAGTGATGAGTGGTGTCTCTCAAGGGTCAGTTCTGGGACCAGTGCTGTTTAACAGCTTTGTCGGCGATATGGACGGTGGCACTGAGTGCCCCTTCAGCAAGTTTGCCGATGACACAAGCTGTGTGGTGTGGTGTGGTGTGGTGTGGTGTGGTGTGGTGTGGTGTGGTGTGGTGTGGTGTGGTGTGGTGTGGTAGACACGCTGGAGGGAAGAGATGCCATTCAAAGGGACCTGCACAGGCTGGGTGGTGAACAGTTTGAGAGCAGCCTTGAGGAGAAGGATTTGGAGTTGTTGGTCGATGAAAAACTGCACATGAGAAGGCAATGTTCACTTGCAGCCCAGAAAGCCAACCGCATCCTAGGCTGCATCAAGAAAAGTGTGACCAGTAGGTCAAGGGAGGTGATTCTCCCCCTCTATTCTGCTCTCATAAGACCCCACCTGGAGTACTGCGTCCACTTCTGGAGCCCCCAACACAGGAAAGATATTCAACTGTTGGAACATGTCCAGAGGAGGGCCACAAGGATGATTGGAGGGCTGGAGCAGCTCTCCTATGGGGACAGGCTGAGAGAGTTGGGGCCATTCAGCCTGGAGAAGAGGAGACTCTGGGGAGATCTTATAGCAGCCTTCCAGTACCTGAAGGGGGCTACAGGAAAGCTGGGGAGGGGCTGTTTCCAAGGGCTTGGAGTGGTAGGACCAGGGGCAATGATTTCAAGCTGAAGAGGGGAGGTTTAGACTGGAAGTCAGGAGGATGTTTTTCATTATGAGAGTGGTGAGACACTGGACCAGGTTGCCCAGGGAGGTGGTGGATGCCCCCTCCCTGGAGGAGTTCAAGGCCAGATTAGATATGGCCTTGAGCACCCTGGTCTAGTGGGGGGTGTCCCTGCTCATGGCAGGGGAGTTGGAGCTAGATGATCTTTAAGGTCCCTTCCTACCTGAACTATTCAGTGAATCTATGGGAAGAAAGTAACAGCACATCACATACATCATTCCTTCCCCCAGTGTGACTTAGGAAGGAACTTAGAACACATTTGCCTAAAATCTCTGGAGGCGGAAATAAACAATATTTTGATGTTAAAGAACAGCACCATAGTGATCTCTTGCTCTTGAGTATAAAAGACCTGTCAAAAATTAGACTGCTGATGCATAAAGTATGTGACGAGGACCTGATACCTAGTGTCCCTTCACAGGGGTTCACAAAATGTTAGAGGTTGTAAGGGACGTCTGGAGGTCATCTGGTCTAATCTCCCTGCTCATGCTGCTCCAAATAGAGCAGGTTACCTAGGACCATACCTAAGCACATTTTTAACATCTTCCCAAGTTGGAGATTCCACAGTCCCCCTGTCCTCTGTGTAGCACACTGGTCCTGGCCAGATCACCTAAACACTTACATCTTGGTTATTCCAAGTATGTGGATGTGAAAATGTCAGTTCATTGAGAAAATGACTGTGATTAAGTAAAGCCAATATACTGAAGAGATTTGATAAAATAACATCTTGTCATGCTATTTATAACCTTGAGTTCTTAACACCAACTTCTTATCAGAAAGGAAAATATAGATGTGCTTGTAATGCATGCTGGAAAGGTCCTGGGTTTATGTAGTTTGGATGAGAAAGCCAATTGTAGAATTATTTTGACTGTGTATCAACAGGAGTGAAACTTTGGCAAGACCTTACCTCACAGACTCCTCACCAGACTGTGAAACCACATGACTGGCAAGTATTGGTCTCCAATGTCCAGAAACATTCAAACCTGTCTTACTGCTCGGAGCTGGACCACGCCAGTGATCAACAGCACATTTCTAATGCTCAATGCCAGATTTCTTACCAAAAGTCCTATGATTCAGAGCCCCTGGGGCCAGACCAGAACCATGTCAGAACTATGTGCCATAGTTTTGTCACCTTTGGACTAAATAATTTTAGTCTTTTTCTGACCTATTTTGTTACAGTTGCTACAAAACCCTTACCCATCGAAGCATTTTTCCACTGGCTCTGTGAAGGTCTGTTCTTGTTTCTTACTACCAGGAAAGTTAAAGCATTTTTATTTCTTCTTCAATAAAATTGGGAACAGCCATACTTGAGAAGAATTTGGTTTAGCCAAACTTTTCATTTCATCTGACTTTTGATCTGTCAGCTGGAGCTGGAGCTACAATTGTTTGAGCAGAACTTTTGTTGTTACCCATCTGACAAAGAGATGGCAGTGTGGTGGTGCTGTTGCATTTTTCTCTTAATTTGCTATTTCTTTTTAATCTCTGTAGTTCAGGAGTAACAAAACTGAGCTTCTAAAGCTTTGGTGCTTTACCAAAAGTACACATGGAAATATTTACATCTGGTATAAAGTTTAAAAAAACCCAAATAACTGCTCATTTTTAAAGTTTTATGGGATTCTGAGACACAGCATTCCCATTGCTTTCTCAGGTAACTGTAAAACTCATCTCTGAAGTCATGTATGAAATTGAACATTAAGGTTTTGAGAGCTAGATGAAGACTACAAAATGCTCATGTTCTGTACTCACTGAGAGTCATCTTACAGTGAGAGCAGGAGTGAAGAGGTAGATCCCCTACCTGTATTTTTAGTAGGATCATTACAAAAACATGTTTTGTTTATAGCCAGCCTAGTTTTGAAATATTCTTTTGTTTGTGCTTTTTTCTTCTTTTTTTTTTTCATTTTGCAAATTTTAATTACATTTTCATTCATGAAATGTGAAAATAGGAAGCATGTAGCCAAGGTAACAATGATGTTCTTGGTGTGCATCCAAGTATGAACAAATCTGACTTCACAGTGCTAATTGTGTGCACCGATTCCTGCTTTCTTCCCATAATTTAGGAAAGAATATCTCACTCTTGGGGCCACAGTTTGGGGAGAACCTACAGAGAAGGATGGCAGCTGATGATTACTCAAAAAAATAGATAAGATAAAAAGATGTCACTGAATTGTTGGCAAGACACTTTGAAATTATGAGGTGTCTGCAGCTGACTCAGCTTGGAGTAAACACTGTTGGCAAGGAGCAGAGTAATTAACTTTCTGCTTGTAGCCTCACAAAAACTGACAAATAGTTATGACATTGAATAAGGGATATGCTGAGCTTGTCAGAGGGCAGACTCTGTCACAGGGCAGCACACCTGTGCATCATTACCTCCTACTGGGTATTTGCAATGGACTACAGATTAAAAAATTGTTTGCCTATAGGGTATTTATACAGAAAAGAAATCATATATTATCTTGCTTTTCTTTCCTCAAATACAACTCCCCTGTTTCTTCAATCATTTTTTCCACTTTTATTACTGTTTCTTCCCACTATTGAAGCTCAGCCCCATTCCTCTCTGGGCACTCATCCAGCTCGCTTTCCATTTTAGACAACCCTCTACTTTCTCCCTGGAACCAAGATATGAGTAGATTGGTATATTGCTGAGCAATCAGCTCTCCATTTATGAGAGCTTCTGTCCCCCCAGTATTTCTACTTGGTGCCAATTCTACATTCCCTGTGTTGCAAAATTGCCCTAGTTTATATCTGGAGATGAAGATGATGATGAGGACAACTTCTTACTTGTGAAACAGTCAACTGAACTGAATCAACCAGGAGAGTTCGTTCTAGAGCTGGGCTCTTTATTCAGTCCTTGGGCCTTCTGACTTCTGATAGCTTTTCTGAACAACTCTGCCAGTACTCATTTGGGTTTTTCTACATATGTGAGCTTCACATTTTCAAAAAGATTAGTTTAATGTTTGGCTGCCTAATTTAACACACTGTGGGAAGACCATAGGTGTCACTCCTGACCCAGTTTTTGAAGCGTGAACATACAGACAAAACTGGAGAAACCTCTGTACAACCTTCTCTTTGGATCCTGTTAGGGAAAACTGTTCTCCAGCTAGTTTTAAGATAGCATTTGATCAGAATAACACAGAATTATGGAATCACAGAATGGCAGATTTTGGAAGGGACATCTGAAGATCATCTAGTCCAATTGCCCTATTAAAGCAAGATCACATATATGAATTCTCTGGTGCAGGCTATTGAAAACAAAACAACAACAAAAAAAAACAACCAAACAAACAAAAAAACGAACAAACAAACAAAAACAACAAACAAAACCCCAGCCGCACAACGATTAGAATAATGCTTTTCCGACTTCCCCGGGATGCTGTTTCTGCACTGTGCAGATGTGCCTGCTTACAGAGCCCTATTTTGACAATGGTCTATTCCTTCAGGCGGTCCAGGCTGGCACCTGGGGCTCACCTTTGCCGCATCTCAGCGGCCTCCGGGCAGGAGCTGGGCAAGACTAACGGCATCGGGTCGAGCTAGGAGCGATCGGACCCGACTGCCAGGAAGGTGGTGGCGGCCCCGCCCGGCCCCCGCCACCACCGCCCCTCGCCCGCCGCTCCGCCCCCGGGGCAGGGAGGGCTCGGGGCGGGCTCCCCTCCCGGGTGGTGGGAGAGCGGGCGAAGGGGGCAACGACTTCAGCAAGATGAATGCGGAGAACCAAGATGTGCTGCTGGATCTGGAGGGGGAGGAGGAGGAGGAAGAGGAGGAAGATGATGATGACGACGGGGAGACCGGTGAGTAGGGAGTCGGCGCGGTGAGGGTCCCGCCGGGCAGGGGCTGCGGGGCTGCAGCCCGGAGCGGGGGGGATGAGGTGGTGTGGTTCGAGCCGGTGTCACGGGTGGGGAGGCACCTGCTGGCGATGACAGCGCCCGAGACCGAGAGGCTGTTGGGCAGGGCGGTCACTCTACAGCAATCCTCGTCCTGCCACCTACTGCTTCTGATGGGTCTCTCGTGGGAAATCGGTGATCCCTTTGTCTGTGCTGTCGGCGTGCGACAGGCGTGCTGCTCCCACAGCATCAGTGCGGGCTGGTTGCAGGGAAGCACCAAAAACTTTCCCCGTTCCTTTCTCTCTCCTGGGAGGGAGCGTCGTGAGCCGGCACAGAGCAGCACTTTGCCCTGAGCGCAATGCCTGAGACCTTTGGTGTTGCGGGGATTTCCCCAGCACAGCCCGTGCCGGGATGACCCCGGTCTTTGGAGAATGAGAAGAATTCCATCGCCTCCGCATCCCGTGGACTGTCAACAGCCCCATGGGGCTGCCGTGGGCTTCCAGGGACAGCAGCAGCCCTGCTGGTACTGCCGGGCGTGGGTGCCTTAACGCGACAGCCAAGGAAAAGAAGGCGGGAATTGCTACCTGTCCCTGCCAAAAAAAAACCCTAAGAACCAAAACTAAACAGAAACCAAACAACAACAACAAAAACCAAAAACTCACCAAAAAAAAAAACCCAAAACCTGTACCAAAAAAACCCCAAACCCATAGAAAGAAAATTGTCAAAGCATGTAAGATAGTAATTTTGCTGGAAAGAAAATATATATAATGTGTCTATCAGAAATGCAGACCATAAAATGACCATAGGTTTACATTCAGTTGCAGTGGATGTTAGTTTTATCCTAATAGCAGCAGCCCAGCACAATGACCTTTTTTTTGATTGTGGGAATGGATTCTATCAAAGTGTTCTGAGGAAAAAAAAGAAGCCTGAAAGAGGCTTGTTCTCAGTTCAGACTAACAGAGTCTATTCATTTCACTAAAGAGGCACAGATTTACTTCAGTTCAGAAGCTGGTTTCAGCTACAGTACCCAAGTGATTCGTAAGTCTTTTATTTCTATTTAACTCGCAAAAATGGATCTAACAAAGAAGAAATGCAGGGAAATGTCAATTAAAATAGAAAGTATATGTACATTTTCTGAAATAAAAAGGGTTCCCACTCATTATTGTTCAAAACTTTGTGAATGCTTTTACTGAAAAATACATTAATTGTTTACTACTGGGATTGAATTTCTACATTTGTGAAAAGTTATAGCAACATTCTCTCTCTGATACTCTTGTTGCCCCTAAATACAAATCCTTAATAATGGCCGATTCAGTTTGCCTCATTTATTCAGTTAGCTCGCTCCAAAAGTGCGTGAAGTTTGAGTCTCACTCAATGTCTGTGGAAATCAGGGAATGGCTCCAGCATTTCTAGCCTTTGTTTCAGATGCTGTGGGAGTATCCTTTGCTTTACACTAGTAGTGCAAAGACAAATTCAGTTTGCCATATGAAGTGAGGCAGAGGAATTGTTTGACTCCAGTCCCTGAATTAAAGGGTGTATCAGAATTACAATATACTAATCCTTTTTTCTTTCCGTTCTTCACCCCGGAGAACAACTAAATTGTTTCCCACTCATGAGTCTCTATCAAATTTGGTGTTAGTTCATCTTCCAGAGCCAACAAATCATGAGCTGTGCGTTCTGCTTGCAGGATACAGCAGTTTGGAAGGAACACATTGTCTAAAGATTGGCAATGATGATTTCATGAATTGTTATGCAAAGCCTGTTACTGTCTTGCAAAAGTGCATGCTTAACCGTCCGAGGCTTTTTAGGTGTAATTACAGAGAAGCTGTTCTCTTGTTCTGAGAAACTTGTAAATTGTCCATTTACCTCGTTCTATTACTTCTGCATTTTTCCCAAGAAAGCCATCCCCGCTTTAGGAAGCAAGCAGGACTGCTCAACAATTTCCAGTTCTATTCAAGATCAATCTCAAGAGTTTATAGCTCATCTGGAGAACACATGGCATATGGCATTATGGCACATCAAACTTTGTACTCATAGCACATAAAGGGAATGCTCTGTTAAAAGTTAAAATCTTTCAAAAAGATGGGCACATTTATTTTTTTTTTTTTTGAAGTCAGGCAATTTTCAAGAAGACTGTTACGTGAGTGGCATCAATTTGTTTCCAGGGTGTCTTGTTACCAGGCAGAAATGGTGGGAAGGACATTCAGCTGTGCTTCACATGGCATTTAAAGTTCTCCAAACCCATTATTTTCTGCCTAGAAATTGTCAGTTCCAGAAACTAAAGTTTTTCATTTCCTGGTGCCAAACCTCATACTGTGTCTAAAGGAGTTTGCTCATGTTCTGGGATTTACAGAATATTTGAATCTGCATTCCAGAAGAATTAACTTCTGCAAGCAGTATCCAGAGGCATTCACTCTGTCTAATCATTTTGCATGAAGCACTTTTCACTGGTATATGTTACTGTCTTGGTCACTCTTTGTCATCTTGGTTTTGCTCAAATGTCTCCTAGTTGTTGCTTAAGTCTGGAGTGTACAACATCTTATCTTGTGACATTGGCACAGTAATCATCAAGATATGCTTTATATAGATGCTCAAGAAATGACCGCTCACATGTTAACCTTTTACTTGTCACAGAACATAGACATTGTGCTGATGAGGATTCCAGCTTTTATTTCTGGAAAGGATTTCATGCTGATGTTCAGGACACATTTTTACCAATTAAAATAAAAATATACAAAAGTACTGTTTTATTCGAGTAACATTATTTGTGGAGTTGCAACCTGAAATAAACCACTGTACAACTGGAACCCATTGCACAACTGGAACCCTGTCCTAAGGAGTGATGTAATCCTAATGGAAAAGGGTAGGCATAGCTACTCTTCACCTCATTCCTTTTGCTCAATATTCCGTTCCCTGCTTGTTTCCTCATGGCACATAATGAATTTTATCATATTGCCTGCCTAGAACTTCTATTTTTTCCTATTCAGTAGCTCTGTTAACTTGACCTGCTTCTTATATGACCCTACAAATATTGTGGCTATCATATACTGTATTCTTGGATGAATGTACAGTGTATCAGCAATGTTCTACAAATAACTCCAATGTTTGCTTTCACAATGCAGTGAAATGGTCTGCTTTCTACAGAAGTCTTCTAAAAGCAATGGAAAGTCTGAATAATTAGATTTCTTGATTGAAAAAACATGGTGTTCGCCTGCAATTTATTGACTTTATTCCCCCACAGTGGGAGGAATTCCAAAGTGGTCTACTAGGCCGTAGATGCAGGGATCATATCTGGTAATAACATACAAGGCATTATCAGCAGATTCTTTAAAAAAGCATAATTCTGTTTCTGCAAAGACAATACCTTGCTTTTCTGTCCATCTACAGTAATGAATAAAACTAGCCCAGTTACGGTCTCGCCACATTTGGTTTTCTCTCCTTCTTCTTCTTTGTCTTGTAATCAATGTAAAATTTATCAAAGCAAATTTCAGTCACCCACTTCCCTGAAGAAGACTGTGAGATGGGTATGTCTGATTACCAAGAACAAAGAATTCCTGCTCCCCAGTGCTGTACTCTGTGACACCATTCTTGTACGTGTGCATCTAGGAGACAAGGAGCTGGAGTAAGCAGGAATGTAGACACATGGTCTCATATATTCTGATTTGCTATCAAGGCAGCAAGCAATTCGTCATGGTGAACTGGTACTTGCACAGGTTCAGGAAACACTGACCTGTAATACTGATCAAAATTTAAACTCTCTTTGATGCCTTCATGCCCTTTCTCATATCTGTTCCTTGATGGCTTACTTACATTTCTTCATCACTTCATACTTCAGTAATATTCCGACTTTCCACCCACTTTCACCATGCTATGCTGGAATAATGACCTTGCCACCAAGTATTGTTGCATTTACAGCAACAGGGTTTGTTGGTACCCCCCGCTTTTTAATTCTGATGTAATGGTTTTATACAAACTACTAGGAAAGCAAATAGTGAGAACATAACTATTTAAGTACAATAGAATTACTGGTTTGCAGCTATTTATTATTCATAAACTCTGTAGGAAATCAGACTGTTTCAAGAATCAGGCAGGAATTTAGGAAAGTAATAACAAATTCACCAGGTTTTCCTCTTTCAGAAATTTTTCCACTGTAACAGAATTTCCAGTTGTATATTAAAAACTTTATGCATTTGAAAGCATTCTTTATTCTTCTAGTTTGGATTTAGCATTGCTGAACATACGAGTAACATTCACAGATAAATCTGCAATCTGTAGGAAAATTTATCTGCCGTGGCACCATAAGTGCTATTTGCCAGGATTTAATAGGAATAATTTTGTTTATTTTAGTGGTTATTAAGTGATAAATTTTAGGATGGATATTTATCATAGGTGATTCCTTGAAAATTTTCCTCCCATATGTTCTTTTGAAAGGAAAATTACCCTGTGTGCATTTATGCTCAACAACTTCAATTTTAAATTTATTTTAGAAGCATTATCAATTGTAAGAAATGAAACATTATAATCAATATGTAAGAAACAGACAGGCTTTTTTTACAAGGTACACAACTCCAGCAGTTCCATAGCGTTAGAGTTATTGAAAATAATGT
The DNA here is from genome assembly GCA_013397515.1 of Upupa epops. Classification (NCBI taxonomy): domain Eukaryota; kingdom Metazoa; phylum Chordata; class Aves; order Bucerotiformes; family Upupidae; genus Upupa; species Upupa epops. The sequence continues at coordinate 17,070 of VZRI01011513.1, forward strand.
AATCAAACCCTCACAAAATACGTCCTGGTATCAGGTGATTTGCAATTTATGCAGTATATCAAATTGCAGCTTGAATTTCAGGAGACCAGAGACACGGAAGGGTTGATGTGTGCATGCCAGAATAGATGTTGTGTTTCCACATAAAAGGACTTTAAAAAGTAATTAGAGAAGTATAATGAATCAGATCTGTTACTATATGAATGGAAAGTTCAATAAAGGTGTTATCACTTAAACTTCCTCATCCTAGTGTTTCTTGGTACCTGTCGTTTCCTAGGAAATGATGGGTTGCATGCTGTGGAATTAAGGCCTGGTTTGCTAGGCATGTGGCAAACCCCAAGGGGGAACTGATACTGCAACGGATGTAGTAAAAATAAAAAAAGAAAAGAAACAGGCACAAGGGTGCTTTTATATGAAAGCAATTACCTGTCATAAATTAAATAGTCTTTGTAATGCCTTCCAGCTTGTACCTTACAAAGAACAATGGCAATTTTAATATTACAAGTTTGAGAGACTACACTCTTGTACACCCCTAAGAAAGTCAAGCATTAGCCTATGTTTGGGATTAACTGGGGTAGGTTAGAAAAAACAGTTACTCTTTTTTGTACTTTATGAATAATGCACATATAATAAAACAATATTCTGCTCTTGACATGAGAAGATCTTTAAAGAAGGTGTTGCAGGCCTTCAGCATATGGATCCACTGCAGTTGCATGTTTAACAGCATAATGTATTTAACAGGGTGTGAATGTCAAGAAGGAGGGCACTGAGAAATGGGTTGGACTGTGTATTGTTCTTATATTCAGGAAAGAAAGGTGAGGACAGCAATATTATGCAAGTGCTGAGCTCTACACCCTAATGAGTAGACAAAATGCTCTTGCTTTTGCTGGACTGTCATGATTGTTACTGTGGGTGTCACTGTCATGGTCCTTTCTAACACTCTGAAGTATTGCTCTGTAGAACATATTTGCTACTAAGCTAATATTTAGTTGATAGTTTTAATTTTAAAGTTCAAAAATATTCACCAAGGTATGGTCCTAGTATCACCTGTAACTTTTTAGGGACTTTTTATTCAGTTCCAGTTTCACTTTCATGAAGTAGGGGGAACAGTTCAGCTGCTGAAGAGTGTATGTGTTCATCTCTGCACTAGCCATGATGAGACCCCACTAGGACATTGTTAAAATTCAGACTCCATGAATCTGGAAGTTGAAATCAAAGTCATAGGATGTTGTGTCAGAAACATGTCAAGTCAGCACAAACTAGCTGGGCTAGCAAACTAGCTGAGTTATTCCTCCACAACCACCTTACAGAGGCAGTTTAGGTCTTCATGGCATTTTGGCCTTATTTTTCATTAGGGTTTATTGGTGGCAGTGTGGTAGGAATGCAGAGCTGTGAAGCAGGACACTGGTACCCTTTATCTTCTTATTGCCAGTGTCTGTGGGAATTGAAAATGTCAGTCATGTGAATTGTCATAAAACAATAGAGACTGTTTCACAGTCAAAGAACGCATATCTCTGAAGGATTTGTGTCTTGATAGCTTTCTGAGGAATTTTATGGACAACTTAAATCTATTTTTGCTTGATACAGCGGAATTATTTCTAACTGTTCTCAGCCCAAATTCAAGTGTTTGATAACAATAGGAGACCTGTAGGCACAATTCCTGAAACAACACTAAAGCAAATTAAAAAACATCTTTAACCTCAAGATGGCCTCACTTTATCTTTGAGTAGTCCCCACTCCTCTGGGACTCCCCAGCCTCATTGCATATACATGGGATACCTTCCCAAAGGAAGTTCAGAGGTGTGCTCAGGTCCCACATTTGTATGTACATTGTTTTACATTCTGCCTGTAAGAAGACCTAACGTAGTTGTTGGTTTATCTGGAATGAACAGATGAGTGGCAAAGGGCAGGGAAAAGAGACTTGCTCTTTCATTAACAGCATTCATTTTGTGACAGTGGGACACCATTGCCTTTTTCTCATTCTTGTCCTGCCTCCATGTCAGAGCACTTTCCTCTTCACAAGTCTTTTAGTTCCAAACCTTATCAATACAGACAGACCATCTCCCATGCAGCAATAGACCCATTGAATGGTATAATGCTACTGAATACAAAATTGAAAGAGCCCACATAGTTTTGCTAATGGAAAGAGTCATATTAATGAAATATGAATGTTATGTTTGTGAAAGAGTAAGATTCAGACCAGCATAAACACCATTACCCAGGAAGATCAAATGATTTTTGAAAGAGACCACATTTAAACATGTAGCATATTCACATTGGAAAATTAACAAAAATGTATGAAAACACTAACTGACTGAACTTTAAGCAGTGTAGCTACAAGTCTGTTAGAGCATAAACATTCTTTAATTGATTTTATGCCTCATGTGGTAGAAATTGCAGCTTAGTTTCAAAATACTGTGTAAAGGCTGAATAAGTTAAACCCTTTGATTTAGTGTTTACATTACATAATTTCCAACCAAGTCACTAATCATCAATATTCTTTAGACGTAACTGAAAATCAAATATTTGTAGGAACTACCACCAACATCAGATTTTGCTTTGCTTTATTATTTCCCACCATTTCATTTCTCTGTTGAATTTCCTTTGACCCCATTAATCTGGTTAGTCAGGTTCTGCAGCATTTTTTAGATGTGATTTGGCATGGGACATTAAATATTTGCACAGGAGACTGCTTACAGTACAGTCATCAGAATGGCTGCTGCCCAATTGTTCTTCTGTAGGAAACAGACACCACCTCTGTTCTCTTTAAGTGGTGTTTGAACAGTTGCTACAGCAGGCTAAGTTTCTGATACCCTGAGTGTCCATGGTGTGGTTCTGTTGACCTCTAGCTTGGGTGGATCTTTTGCTAAGATATATAATATTCACAGAGTTTATAGGGATGCCTTGGTTCTGCTGCAGCTGTGACCTATTCCTCAAAAATTGCTACTTCAGGATATTAAATTCAGATAAGGAATCTTCACTGGATAGGGAAGTGAATTTGGAATGAAGAGAGAGAGAAAGAAGCACTTGTGTTGAGATGCACCGAATCTCCTACGCTATGGTGGTGGCTAATGTGTTTTGGTAAGGACGAGGTAGGATTAGTGACCTTTAGGTGGATGAGAGACCATGGAATCTTTCTGTCTGTTTTGGGAGGAGTATTTAACTTAGAAAATGTCATGAGAATTGCAGATCAGGGTAGAAAGTATGACACTTTCACAAAACACTGCCAATCACCCTGAAAAAGATGCTGGAAACAAAAATTAGACATTTCCTATGTGAGGACATGCTGCTGTGATTTGGCACAGTGGAGTTGAAGAGAGATGTCCTACCCGTGGAGAAGACTCCAGTAGCACAGACCAGGGATCTTGACTGAAGGGTCTGGTAAAATAAGAAATGTTGAAAAGATGGAAAGAGTAAGGAGATGGAGGTAAAGGCAAAGCATGTGTGGAGACTTAGGTACAGACTCAGGAGCAAAAAGTAAGTACAAGGGAAAGAGGCATTCTCTTGGCAGTATTCATAACGGTAAAGCTGACCAGTGCAGATATTCACCTGTTTATCTGGTCAAGTATTTATACACAGGACCTTAAAGGCTATTCCAAGTCAGTTCATAGGAAAGTAAAATGCAGCAAGGGACTAGGGTAATATAACTGTGAGTGAAGTGAATTGAAATAATTAACCTGTGGCACTTTTATGCATAGTGTTAATGTATAGTAAAAATCACAATGTGTTCATTGGTGATTCATCCAGCAGGAAAAAAATGCTATCGTTATACTGTTCATTACTTGCAAAAAAATACCACTAGGTTTGACATGTTTAATAGAGCAAGACTGAGATGATGATCAAGGGGGCTCTAGAGTTTCCAAAGCATTTTATTACTTTGTGTGCCATATTAGTAAAATTATTAGTGCTCTCTTACTATGTGTTCTTTCCTTAAGTAGCCTAATGGAGGTTTTGTAGTCATTAATGAACGAGAGTGAGGTCAAACAATGCACACTTTACCCTTGTGAGCAGTCCTGTTGACTGGAGAGGCAATAGCATCATTTTTGTAAATGCTCTTCATAGAAGAGAATGCAGAACTTATCCCTAATGGAGAAAATACCTTTATTAAATCTGTTATCATCTCTGTATATACTAATTTACTCTAGGAAAAATAATTACATTCATTTAATTATTCTGCTGTATTTGCACAAAAGCAGAGTTTAATCTATATATTGATGGTTGTGCATGTAATATATTATGTAAAAATGACAAAAAAAAAAGACGCCAATATGACCTGAAGAATGAATGAGTCAAGACAGGAGGTATTTTTCTTTCTTAATCTTTTTCCTCACTGATAATAAAGTGGGGAGTGTAAAACTTTCAGGGGCAAAGCAGTCTGGCCAAATAGAGCTTCAGATGGTTTTGTAGTTTGCAAGTGTTTGCAAGAAGAGCAAGTCTCTTTTAAACCTCATGCACAGAAGAAAGTGGTTTTAAGTAACAGTTATACTGCAGCTGTTTAGAAGAAAAGCCTGTTCAGTTGCTAGAATCACAAAGTATATCCTGATTAGGAAACAAAAGTGTGCAACATTGGAAGTGCTTACAGATGTAAGCACTGCATACACAAAGTAGTTCAAAAATGCCTGGAGACTTTTACTTTAAACTCAATATTTTCATAGTCAGAGTAATTAAAAGTGCATTTTAGCACCTTCCTGTAAACACACTGTATAACAGCTGAGTGTAGGAAATACTTTAAAGCAAACATGCTGAGAAATTTATTACAGAAATTCAAATAGATCTCCTTTGAGACATGTAAATTTAATAGCAGTGGGTATAATTTGATAAACATATTTCAAACTTAAGATTTCTAATTAGGTAGCTCATTGATCCATAGGCATTGAAGTCTAACCAAATAGTTATCTGCAATTACAATTTGGTTAATCATTTTGGTTCCCAATGAAAAGGTTTGACAGGTGCCTGGAGCCTTGGCATTGGTGAGGAACAACATGGGATAAGCTTGACTATTACAATGGCTGTGTTTGCAGCTTGGGGCAACAGCTACACATGGGCTGCCTTCCCGTAAAACACACTGAGATCAGGGTGCATGTGTTCCCCAAGTAACTGAGCAGTAATTTGGACAGTATGCTTAGGGCTGATCTTGATAAGGTAGTCTCATGGCAAAAGTGGCCTGTTTTCTTTCTCTTTGATGCTTAAAGCCATTTGATTTGTGTTAGTTACTATGGGATAAAAAAATATGAGCCTCACAGTGTTTAAGCAATGATGAAAACACCTTCAGATTCAAGAACATACTCAGGGTTTGGCAGAAGTCCAGGTGTATTTGTGCAATTTTGTGCTTCACTGGTGGAGCAGGTGATACAAGAGCTTATCACACACTTGACCAGAGTGTACACTTCAGTAGTACACAATGAAGCATTAGGTCTCAATCCTTCAACAAGCCAATCTTCAAAGGTATACTTGTTTATTAGGTCAGGTTCTGGGCATGCATGTGATCTAGGCAGGGAAAGTAGAGTGCTTACACAGAATTAGTCTGTGCTTCTTCTTAATTTTATCTTTTGTACCTCTTAAAATATCAGCAATCATAGAATTATGGAATGCTTTCATTTTAAGGGACCTTCAGAAATTATCTAGTCCAAACCCCTGCAGTGGGCAGGAACATTTTTAATTAGATCTGGTTGTTTAGAGCCTCATCCAGCCTGGCCTTGAATGTCTCTAGGGATGACATAGCCACCATTTCTCCGGGCAACCTGCTCCAGTGTTTTACCACCCTCACTGTAAAAAATGCATTCCTCATATCCAGTCCAACTCTACCCTCCATCAATTTAAAACCACTACCCCTTGTCTTACCTCAACAGACTCTGCTAAAATGATTGTCTCCACCTTTCCTGTAGAACCCCTTTAAGTATTGAAAAGTCCCAATATGGGGTCATCAAAGCCTTCTCTTCTTCAGGCTGAACAAACCCAGTATTTATAGTCTTTATTCACAGCAGAAGCCTTCCATCACTTTGGTAATTTTTGTGACCCTCCTCTAGAAACCACCTCAAGAAGTCGTAGAATTATAGAATCATTAGGGATAGGAAGGGACCTCGAAAGATCATCTTGTCCAATCCCCCTGCCACAGTGGGACCACCTAGACCAAGTCGCACAGTAACAGATCCAGGCAGGGCTTGAATGTCTCTAGAGAAGGAGACTTCAAAACTCCCCAGGGCAGCCTGTTCCAATGCTCCATTACCCTCACTGTGAAGAAGTTCCTTCTGATATTGATATGGAACCTCCTATGTTCCAGCTTGCACCCAAAGTCTTTGTCTTTCTTGTGTTAAGGGCTACAGAGCTGGACACAGTACTCAAAGTGGAGGCTTATCAGAGCAGACTAGAGGGGAAGAATCACCTCCCTCTATCTGCTGGCCATGCTGCATTTTGCTTTCCAGGCTGTGAGCACACAGTGCTGGCTCATGCCCAGCTTTCCATCCACCAGTACCCTCCAAGTACCCTTCTCTTTAGGGCTTTTCTCAATCACATAGTTCCACAGCCTGTGTTGATATCAAAGATGCCCCCAGCTCAGGTGCAGGACCTGGCATTTGTGTATATTTTATAGAATAAATGCTAGTGAGTGCTTAGGGACCACAGCTACTTTCTTCCTGCAGGTCATATATTGTGGCTTCATTTATGAATCAGGTGGAAATCTAACGGAATCTGTTCCATTGTTACCTTCTGTTCAGTTCAGGATCATCTTTGTTTAGACACTTATTAGTGAACTGAATTAATGATGTGAAAGAATAAGAGGACTTTACCCAGAAGAAGACCACACTTGTGCAGAAAGTCATCCGCATGCACTTCCCACAGGCAGTGTTGGGGATATGTTCTTCTTCCTGTAAAAGATTTATAAACAGACCAAGCATGCACCCAGTCTTTCCTTTATATATTTCTTTTTGTGTGTGCGCTCCAATTTAACCCTTTATGATAGTGAGGGCAGAAAAAGTGCCTGGATTTTTTTAGTCTCAGTATTGTGGTTTAAGTCAGTTCTAACAACTACTCTGAAATTTCTTAGGTAAAGCAAACACAAAAATACAATGACATTATTACATTCGGACCAAGGTAACATAATACTTCTGATAGCTGTTATATTGACCTAGTTTTATGTCCTCTTAGCCTATGGTATAAATCCTAAACCTTCACAGGATTACTTGCAGCTTGCTCCTATACTCATGCAACAGCATAAACTGGGGTAGCAGACTGCTGAGCACCAGTTCACCTAAGGACATATTACAGGCCAAATATGACACAAACAAGAGAANGATGAAAACACCTTCAGATTCAAGAACATACTCAGGGTTTGGCAGAAGTCCAGGTGTATTTGTGCAATTTTGTGCTTCACTGGTGGAGCAGGTGATACAAGAGCTTATCACACACTTGACCAGAGTGTACACTTCAGTAGTACACAATGAAGCATTAGGTCTCAATCCTTCAACAAGCCAATCTTCAAAGGTATACTTGTTTATTAGGTCAGGTTCTGGGCATGCATGTGATCTAGGCAGGGAAAGTAGAGTGCTTACACAGAATTAGTCTGTGCTTCTTCTTAATTTTATCTTTTGTACCTCTTAAAATATCAGCAATCATAGAATTATGGAATGCTTTCATTTTAAGGGACCTTCAGAAATTATCTAGTCCAAACCCCTGCAGTGGGCAGGAACATTTTTAATTAGATCTGGTTGTTTAGAGCCTCATCCAGCCTGGCCTTGAATGTCTCTAGGGATGACATAGCCACCATTTCTCCGGGCAACCTGCTCCAGTGTTTTACCACCCTCACTGTAAAAAATGCATTCCTCATATCCAGTCCAACTCTACCCTCCATCAATTTAAAACCACTACCCCTTGTCTTACCTCAACAGACTCTGCTAAAATGATTGTCTCCACCTTTCCTGTAGAACCCCTTTAAGTATTGAAAAGTCCCAATATGGGGTCATCAAAGCCTTCTCTTCTTCAGGCTGAACAAACCCAGTATTTATAGTCTTTATTCACAGCAGAAGCCTTCCATCACTTTGGTAATTTTTGTGACCCTCCTCTAGAAACCACCTCAAGAAGTCGTAGAATTATAGAATCATTAGGGATAGGAAGGGACCTCGAAAGATCATCTTGTCCAATCCCCCTGCCACAGTGGGACCACCTAGACCAAGTCGCACAGTAACAGATCCAGGCAGGTCTTGAATGTCTCTAGAGAAGGAGACTTCAAAACTCCCCAGGGCAGCCTGTTCCAATGCTCCATTACCCTCACTGTGAAGAAGTTCCTTCTGATATTGATATGGAACCTCCTATGTTCCAGTTGCACCCAAAGTCTTTGTCTTTCTTGTGTTAAGGGCTACAGAGCTGGACACAGTACTCAAAGTGGAGGCTTATCAGAGCAGACTAGAGGGGAAGAATCACCTCCCTCTATCTGCTGGCCATGCTGCATTTTGCTTTCCAGGCTGTGAGCACACAGTGCTGGCTCATGCCCAGCTTTCCATCCACCAGTACCCTCCAAGTACCCTTCTCTTTAGGGCTTTTCTCAATCACATAGTTCCACAGCCTGTGTTGATATCAAAGATGCCCCCAGCTCAGGTGCAGGACCTGGCATTTGTGTATATTTTATAGAATAAATGCTAGTGAGTGCTTAGGGACCACAGCTACTTTCTTCCTGCAGGTCATATATTGTGGCTTCATTTATGAATCAGGTGGAAATCTAACGGAATCTGTTCCATTGTTACCTTCTGTTCAGTTCAGGATCATCTTTGTTTAGACACTTATTAGTGAACTGAATTAATGATGTGAAAGAATAAGAGGACTTTACCCAGAAGAAGACCACACTTGTGCAGAAAGTCATCCGCATGCACTTCCCACAGGCAGTGTAGGGGATATGTTCTTCTTCCTGTAAAAGATTTATAAACAGACCAAGCATGCACCCAGTCTTTCCTTTATATATTTCTTTTTGTGTGTGCGCTCCAATTTAACCCTTTATGATAGTGAGGGCAGAAAAAGTGCCTGGATTTTTTTAGTCTCAGTATTGTGGTTTAAGTCAGTTCTAACAACTACTCTGAAATTTCTTAGGTAAAGCAAACACAAAAATACAATGACATTATTACATTCGGACCAAGGTAACATAATACTTCTGATAGCTGTTATATTGACCTAGTTTTATGTCCTCTTAGCCTATGGTATAAATCCTAAACCTTCACAGGATTACTTGCAGCTTGCTCCTATACTCATGCAACAGCATAAACTGGGGTAGCAGACTGCTGAGCACCAGTTCACCTAAGGACATATTACAGGCCAAATATGACACAAACAAGAGAACAATCCTTTTGCGATAAGTGGAACCATCAGCATCCATAAAGTTTTTTAAGTGTGTAGCTGTTTCACTGTCAGCCTGCCAAGACTGTATAGTGTTGTCCAGTGGAAGATTTTAATCATTATTTCTCTTTCAGTGGTTTATTTTCTAAAGCTATTCATGACAGAAGCACAAATATCTGTCTAAGCAACGGTTCTCCATTTATCAGTTGTGACCAGTGTATCTTTGTCTTTCTTTTAGTTTATTCTCTTTGATTGGAGAAGAGTTTAATTAAATGTTTTGAAGATAAAGGTTTGTCCTGCATGCTAAGACCAAATGTGCCTGTCAGAGGAGTTCATGCATCTCTCACTGTATGTAGTTCACTGGACAAACCCATTGACTGTTCTCTGCAACAGGATGTTCCTTAAGTATTCCTCACATGTAAAGATAAGCTCCGGAGAAATCCCATTTGCTTTCAGTTCTTTTTCCTTCCCTATTTTCTTCACCATTTTCTGGTGTCACCTCTGGGGTCAATGATACTTTTAGCCATTCATAATGATGACTTTGACTACATATGGGCAGATCTGTCACTTACAAGAGACATAAGGTGTCTCTAAGCCAAATGTCAAACTGAAGCAAACAGGGACAGGGGAGTCATTTGTCGGTTTACTGGCCACTTTGCAGTCTGTGGCAAGTAAAGGTGATCATTGGAATCACTGCTGTGTAAGTTCAACATAAACATCTTAATCCCACCAGTGCTATATGCATTAGGGGACTGACACAGCAAGTACTTACAACCTTTGAGGTTTTGTCTACACAGAATGTAGATCAAAATGATGACAATCAGTAAAGTTAAAAAGTTTGGGTTTTTTTCACGTGATCAGGCAGCTTTCTAGCTGTGCTGATGTGGGGAACTGAAGTCTACAGAGGATTTGATATTAAAAAAAGTTCTTGCAGTCTAGTGAGCAAAATTTATTTTCAGGGGCAATGAAATGTTGAATTATATGTGTTTGTGGGGATCAGTATTGCTCTGTGTCTCTGAAGTACATGAGTGGAATTTTCCACATTTGTTTCATTTCATAATACGAGGGAAACGAAATGCCAATACTTTTCTAAACATGGGTGTTTCTGTATCTGTGAGCCCTTGACTAACATGTCCCCTTCACAAAGGACAGTGAGAAGGCAGGCAACCCAAATCTCAGCAAACCTTTTTCGTCTTAAATATATAGCCCTGCTTTTCAGAATGTGCAATGATATTGAAATCAATGGAGGTGTTACTGAAAGGACTTTCAAGGAAGCTAATAACCAATTAGAAGTTCAGCATGTGAAGTTCCTCCATGCTAATGTAGTTTGTGTTTAAACTAATACAATGTGATTGTGAGTTTTGGTTTATAAATATAGTTAGACCCAAAAATAAAAACCACTATAGAGAAAGTGCATATTGATTTGTCTTTGGAATCTTGTGTGTTTGAATGTTCTGTCACAGCATTTGATTCACAGCTTGTGTAGTTTCTCAGTATGTTATAAACGAGCATGTCAAATTAACTTGTGAAGTGCAAAGAGATAATATTCTTGGCGGATTTACTGGTTCCTAATTTGTTGTCCATTTTAAGAGACCTCCTTGATGCCTTTCTATTGGTCTGTAATTCAGAAAAATGTTTGGAACTGAGAAGTTTATTGTCCTTTAGCCAGACATTGGAGTTGACACAAGAGGTGAGAGGTGAAGTCCTCTGGCTTTTGTTAGGCGTGTCAGACTGGATAACATCATTGGCACCTTCTTGCCTTACAGTTTATGAGCTGGATTCACACATTTCAAAAAGTCATTTTTGTTCCACTCAGTGCAAAAAACTGAATCTGCAGTAAATTCACTGTGGTGTCCTCTTAAAAAAGAACCCAAAAACTGTTTTGCCAATGTCAAGGGATTGTGACTAGCCTCCCAACAGCCCATCACACTTGGTTTTCCCTACTTCTTTAATGATATACGTGAAAAATCTTACTTAAGCTTAAATGAAAAACAACTCTGTGGAGGCTACTTTATTTTTTTCAATCTGACAATTGATTTTTTACATCCTCTCACTTCCAGTTTTGAAGAAAGATTAGAATCTCAGTGGAAATTAATTTTGTTAAGAGGCATATATCTGGGTCTCTCAGCATTGGTTGTACTCTCAAGAAGATCTGTAGTGTATGAAATGAGTCCTGTTGGTGTTCTGTGATACAGCCAGCTGGTATATTCATAATAACGTAAAACAGTAGACACTGAATTAAAATGTTTTTCCATACTTTAGTCTAAAGTAAAGTATGCATCTCTTCTTTTGTGGGTGGGGTTTTTTTAAGATTTCATAGAGTTGCACTGCAGTGTAGATGAGATAAGAGGAAAACATTGGAATTTATGTTTGACATTTTTCTCCTTATTGCTCTTGCTGCTTGTTTTTTATGTAGCTGGTGGGTATCTAAGATTCAAAAATAGTCATATTTCATTAGTGTTATTGGTGTATAGTTCTGACTTCCTCTTGCTTCCTTCTGAAATAAGCCTTCAAAATACCCATTTTTCACACCGTTATGCTACCTGCCAGACAAAAAGAGACATGCACTTGAAAATTCTTCTGAGTTCTTTTTGAACAAGTTTGTAGATCTCACTCTGGGATGGCTAATCTTCTAGGAAGGTGCAACAATTGTTAGGAAACCTAGAAATGGCACTGTACAACGCTATCACATGCTTACTGTACAATGCTGACTGTACTGGCAAATGTGCAATGCCTAGCTTGTGCAGTCATGTCACCTAAAGCTGGGGACTCTACCAGAGACTGAAATGGTCAGGACCTTATCACAGCACTGTCTCTCCAAAGGAGTCCACTGCATTTTTTCCATCCTTGTTGGTTAGAGGATTGTAGTGAGTGTGCGATCTTACCTCTTTCTACTTCCATGTTTCTCAAAGTCCAAGGAAAGATATTTGTGATCACTGTGGAGTTTGTTTTTATTCATATTTTCCAAATGTGTTTGTGTGTAAGTCTGTGAAGTGCGTATTTTCACATGCATTTATTTTTTTCTTTTGGTTGGCTTTTCAGTGCCAGGCAGAGAGAGCATATTCTTATCCTCAGTCTGCCCACACTACTGTTATTAGAAAGCTGTGTGCTCACATGCATCTTTCTTGTTAAGCCTCTTCTCTCCGAAAGTAATTTTTAAACCCCTGTCTTCAGAGTCAAAGTTACTTGGATGAAGCTGTCAGATCTTGCCCAGCTGTAGTTGCCAGGCATCATAAATTGAGTTCTCAGAAGAATTCACAACTTACTTTTTATTCATAATGATTGCAGTAAGCTAAAACACACTGGTCTGGGGTAGGGTTTTTTCCATTATGGTAGTGTGTTACACTAATTACATTATTCTGAAGTGACTTATAAATGCAATAAAATGATTTGTGAGTTGCTAAGGAAACGTGTCCACAGTTGTTATGATTACTTTCCTTGCAGTGCGTTTGGAAATTACTCAGCAGCAGCACAGAGTGCTCCTGCGCATGGACCTCTAATCAAATTGTCTGATTAGGTGAAACTCTAGACTTTCAGCAAAGCTTCCTCATGCCAAATTGCAGTAATAATTGTTCTACCACTTCTGCTCAAGGGAATCTCTCAAATGCTTCAGAAATTATTTAATTTCTAAACTGACTATGTAATTAAATAATACAGTATAGCCAGCAGTAATTTTTCACCATATTTAAATGTAAATATTATGGGTTACCAACAGGAGCCACGGTGTCCCTAATTGGCTGCAGCTAATTATATATCACATGTAAAAAAATGTTAGCATTAAGATTGCGAAGTCAAGCACTTAGAAATTGGGCAATGTCAGCATGAATGTTGCCCAGGCAACTTAAATTTTCCTGCCATTTGTTTGCATGCATATTTCACATTTTAATTACACAATGATTGTTCTTTTTTACCTCTTAAGACCACTGCATCATTCAGTAAACTGGTAGTAATTACAGATTTCTTTTTATCTTCCTCATTAAAAGCATGGCTCCAAGCCTGGTTTAACACAAATTACCCAAGCCTTGCACAGCACACATTTTCATTCCTTTCTTCCTGTTTCTATGGCACTTCTATCACACCTGAGCATTAGATCCAACATGGATGCAAGTATCAAGTTGCCTCACTCTCTTTTAAGAGAGAGCTGGGCTGTCAGGAATCCAGACCCCTATGATAAGAATGCAGTTGCTGAAGTGATAAGATGTGGGGAATGTAAAACACTCCGGAATGGGTTGTGCAAACAAAGAGCCTCACATTCTACCAGCAGGCCTCCCTAGAACATGCCTCCACTTTGGTACAATCAGATTTTAACCATTCTGGGTTTATTGTTGATAAACTCTCTGTATTTCACACAAAGTTGTCTTAATATTCTTACCAATCACTAAAGCTATGCAACTGAGTTTTCAGAAATTGTTATTCCAAGTACCTCACCACACATCTCCAGCTAACATAAGGACAAATGCCCAGCTCTGCTGTAAAGGTACTGAACTTACTGTCAGTAACATCCCAGGCATTTACCTTGAAAACTGCAATGGAAATCTGGGCTAAACTCCATTCAAGTGGTTTGCTCAGCATCGTGCTTATTAGATCCCAAGGCTAGGGCATAGACCACTTCCCCAAGGCTGCACACAAATTCTTTCAACAATTGTATCATCATTTTTCAGTTCTTCCTAGTCTTTATATCCTATCCATCTTTTGCAAAAACATCTTAGAGGTCTAGACAGACAAGTTCTATCCCCTGGCCAAACCTCGAGTTGTTGTAATTGTAGCCCTTTGTAGTCATCTTCTATACAAAAGAAGTTAGTATCCTAAAAGAAAAAAGGTTAAAAAGAAAACTCATTTCATTTAAAATGAAAAATTGCTTTAAAATCCATTAACATCTTTGGTACTAGATCAAGTGGTATTGCTGTGCATCTTTTCCCTTTTGTGTATGGTAAGACCAGGGTCCAATCTGTTCCTTTGTCTTCTTTGAAGTAAACATCAGCCTTGACAAACACTCTTGAACCAGCACTATTTCAGTGTTTGTGAGTTTAAGTTTGTAGTTTTATTTATCTGCTCTCTTAGAATCATAGAATCATTTAGATTAGAAAACACTGCAAAGATCACCAAATCCAACTATTAGCATAACTCTGCCAAGTCCACCAGTAAACCATGTCCCTAAGCTCTATATCTACACAAGTTTTAAACACACCCAGGGATGGCAGTTCAACTACCTTCCTGGGCATCCTGTTCCAATGCTTGATGACACTTTTAATGAAGATGTTTTTTTCCATCATTTAACCTCTCAACTTCTGGTGCAACTTGAGGCCATTTTCCTCTTGTCCTAACACTTGTTAGTTGTGAGAAGAGGCCAACACCCACCTCTCTACAACCACCTTTCAGGTAATTGTAGACAGCAATTAGATTCTCCCTTAAGCCTCCTTTTCCTTAGAATAAATAGCCCCAGCTACCTCAGCCACTCCTCATGAGGGCTGTTCTCCAGACTCTTTGCCAATCTTGTTGTCCTTCTTTGAACCCACTCTATCACCTCAATGTCTTTCTTGTATACAGGTGCCCTAAACTAAACGCAGTATTTGAAGTGTAATTACAACAAGCATTCCTTCATTGAAAAATGTAAGGAGCATCATGTGTTGCATCATTTTAACATATGTAAATTACTTAATAGATTATGTGAAGGTGTATGTAGAGAAGGCAGAATGATTCAAGCCCATATTCCAACCTGAATAACCAAAGAGAGTATTAGTCTGAAGTCTTTTGACTTAAATCAGTTTAAACCATTATTTTCTACTCTGACAAAGCTAGGCAGCTGTTTAACAGTGTGAAAACAAAAAGCCAGGTACCTAATATTGTTTAAAATTATTTCAGGTAGGCATGATAATACCTTCTGAACCCCAAAATTTTTTCTATATTTTTGCACTGCTTCTTGAATGTTGAGAACCAAAAGTTCTTTTTGACAGACAATAAGCTGAAGGTGAGTAAATTGTTTAGCTTTACTAAAAAGTGTTTAGAATACTCTAATTAGCAACAGAATTTCTGTCGTGATTTACAGTCAGATGGTGTCTGATGTGCAGACTGGAAGCAGACAGGTTGGTTCCAGCATGTGCTGTAGCAGTGAAAACCGGGAGCCAGCATTTGCATTTCAGCAGATTAGTCTGGATTCACAGAATTGTAACTAAAAAGCCATTAGCCCAGTGTTTGTTTTCTAAACTGAAATTGGTGCTAATCCAGGTCTCATTTAAATGGTTTAGGATTTTTGCCACAGGTTTTGGGCAAGTGTCCCACTTGGAGCTCTGAACACATAGGAACTGTTTGACAGTGTGGTTACTGAGCCCCTTAAAGCTTCCAACTCAGTGTCTCTTAAATGTTTAGACACTACTATCAGCAGAATAATTTCCACAAGGTCTAACTTCTTGTTCTAGAATTGCGTGCTAACTACTGCAATATTTTTTGTGAGCTACACTGACTCTGAGCTGGTGTTTCAGGACACAGGGTGTAGGTCTAACAATACTGTGCATTATATTCCCAACTGAATGTTTTCCTGGTTAGGGCAGTCATGAAAGAGTATTTATTTTTAAAAATCATTCCACAGGTTTCCAAACCCCTGTTTGCACAGCTGTAAGAGAAGATAATGCAATTCAAAGACTAGTTTTTCAAACAAGAATCATCTTGTAAGGCTGCCATTGCTTTTCTTTGAGAACCAACAGCATTTACAGCTTTGTATTGGTTATGCCTGGGCATCTGAAATTAAAATCAATGTTTTCCTTATGTTGTGGCATAGATTGGGTTTTGTGTGGATAATACCCTCAGATCTGCTCTGTATGAGGCTACAAAGGTTGGCCAGCCTCTAGACAGATGTGTTCTGTTAACCCCTCTTCCTTCCCAAAGATGACAAGAAGGAGGATAAGGGAGAGAGACTTTTGGATTGGAAAAATAAATGTGAAAATAAAAAACAATAACATGAAATGTATTCAAGCATATACGAAACCAATGTTGAACCTAACTTCCCTGATGGAAAGTATGCTACCAGTTACGCTGTAACTGGTAAACAGATGCTAAGGAAGTCCCAGACTCAGTGGGAGATGGGATCTGGATCCAGTAGCTAGATTCTGGAACTGGATTCAGGAGTGCATGGATTTGAATCAAATGCATAATGGACAGAATCCTCCTTGGATGCTGGCCATTGAAGAAGAGGCTTAACTCTTGTGATCATTCAGCTTTATACTGAATATGATGTATATGGAATGGATTACCCTGTTGGTTAGTTTTGGGTTCTCCCTGTTCACTCATCCCTGCTGATGCTGCCTCTAATTTGCTGTATCAAACATAGTACACAAGATTAGCCCTGGCCTTGGTCTTTGCAGGAGGAAGTTTAAGCAAGAGCCTTTCTACATTGCATTTCTTGGTAGTAACTGTCAACCTCAAGCTTTACCACTTCTGGAAACAGACAATGTCCACAAAAATGCTGTTAACTTTAGAGAACGCAGATACTTGGAGGAGACTGAGGTGAAAAATAAAATCTCTGGAGAGAAATAGTTCTGTTCTATAATTTAGAACAGAATTGTTAATTGTTTAATTAACAAGGACACTGTCATTTATTGATGTTGGGAAAGTAATTTTGTTATAACTAGTTGTTATCTGTTTTCTCATGTGCTGTAAAACTGCAGGTGATCATAAGAAGATAACAAGCATTTACATGGAAGCAGCTTACGTATCTCTTATTAACTAAGTAATAACTTGTAAAACACAGTTTTTTATAAAAATACTTCAATTTCACTTTGAATGCGTGAAGTAAAGGATATGGAGTTTAGTATCACAGTTTTAACTGTCTAGATGTCAGATGTTTAGGTTTACTTGGTTGGTTTTAAGTTGGACTGGATGATCTTTAAGGTCTTTTCCAGCCACATCATTACTGTGATACTGTGGTACTGTAATCACAGAATGGTAAGGGTTAGAACAGACCTCTGAAGACCATGGAGTACAACCTGCTTGCTAGAGCAAGGTCTTCAAATAATCAAAACAATCAAATAACTGAACTTAAAAGAATTAATGCTCCTAAATACCAGCAGTAGTATTTTGGTGGAATGAGGCACAACTATTCATAATTTGTGATCATAGTGACTGGCCTCGTATGTGACTGAAGACTGTATCCCAGAGAAGAGTTAGCCTGAAATATAAATCCCAATAATATCTCCTCTAAGAAAGGAGCAAGTTAAAAAAAAAAATCAGACCTGCACTTTGGAAGACAGTATCTTCCTAACTTTTTGTGTTTGTTTATTTAGGCTGTGAAGTAGAAGAAATTAGGTTAATATATCTTCCTAGCTAAGGAGGATTTGTTGAGGGTTCTTTTTTGTTTTTATATATACAGGATCAAGACTATCAAAGATATTGTGCATTTATGCTGATTTTTTTAAGGAAGGAAGAAGTTCTAGGAACTTAATGGCCTCAATTAGCTTTGTTTGGAAGCCATGGATCTTGTATCTTTTTTTTCTTGGTTTCATGTATTTGTAAAGGAAAATGCACATACTTCCTTTTACAGCTCCTAAGTTGTTTCATAGCTCTCCTGTACAATGAACTGAATATATGAAAAAAATACAATGAAAAAATATTCTACACTAATAAAAGAGATTGTATCTGTCAAAAAGCAGCCATAAATGTGTCCCACTCTTCCACTGTTTCTCTCCACAAAAGCCAGGACAAAAACCTATGATGCCATATGATAATTTTATTATTTTTGCACTAGGCACAGAGGGTTGGATGTTCTTAAGAAAGCTGCCATATGCTTTCAAGACTGGCTTTGCTGCAGTCCCTAGCTGGCAGTCAGGGATGACTTTGGATCTTCACACTGATTCACTTGCTGCTGATGCTCTCCCCTCATTATTGTTTCTACAATATAGGTGACAGACTCCAGAGTTGTTCTCACTCATTCCAATCCTCAGTTCTTGTCTAGTATTTTACCTCATGCATTCTGGTGGCTTCTGGAACAGCAGTTGTGAAGTATGTAAGTGATGTGATGGTATCATCACACAAATCTCCTGCTAGCACGACTTTGCCTACTGAGAAGCTACCACAATACTGATATGCTACCACAATTTTGGTCTGTTTGCAGAAGAGGTGTGTGATGTAGAATCATAGAATGGTTTAGGTTGGAAAGCACATCAGAGATGACCCACTCTGACATGGGCAGGGACACCTTCCACTAGATCATGTTGCCCAGAGCCCCAACCAACCTGGTCTTGACCACTTCCAGGGAGGGGACATTCACAGCTTCTCTGAGCAATGTGTTTCCATGCCTCACCAAGTTGAGTACTTAAGATAAGAACTAACTAGTAGGATCAATTCTACTGATCATGTCAGCAGAAAACCTGGAATGATATTTTAATTTGATTTTCATTAGAACACATAGACTTTTGAATTACTACTTTTTCTGTTTTAATGTTGTGACAGAACTGTCAGATAAGCATTTCAGAGAAAATGTTGATTCAAATAAAAGCTGAATGTAAATACTTCCTGGCATTTTCCAGTCAGCAAAGTATTTTGTTATCATACTCATTCTCTTTGCCATCTATTTCAGGTCTAAATGTCGTAAGCGTGTGCATTTCTGTCAGCAGTGAATATTGTCTAGGGTATGGCTACATGAGGGCAGTGCTGTGAGCTAAGGTAGAGTGTTAGTGTGAAGCACATCATCCACACAGTGTTCTCCTCTGGTAAATGCCCACTACCCTTTTCTGCATGCTTTCCACTTCCCCTTTCTGTGGGACGGGACTGTGCATGCAGCCACATAGCACAGATTAGTTGATTAACTCAGTTTCTGCAACCATACTGTAAACTTCCCTGCTTACGGAGGAGGCACATTATGAAACAGTCAAATCTCACCCTGGGGCTGAGCAGTTATTCTTGAGCACATCAGCTTTGTACCTAGGAGAGCACAATATTCTATGAATTTATTTTTCCACCTGTAAGAACAGTATTTGTGATGTAGACTTTTTAAGACTTCTGTGTAAGACAGTCTGTTCTCTTACAAATTACACTGAGGGAAGTGAGAGGTGGTAGGTATCTGTAGAAAAGCAGTAATGCCTGGGGATCACAAGCATTGATTCCTGGCTTTGCATTCATGATAGCTCATGATGTTCACAATGTTCAGTGCCAGGACTGAGAGAGATACTATGCTTTTTGATACTTCTCAAGTTTGTTAACAGAAGTGAAAATAAGTTACTATGCATCTAGTTTTGTAAAAGATGTCAATTCTTTTTGACTCCTCACATTAATCCTGTGCCTATTCATTTGGCTTATGTAGGTGATTTATAAGCTTAAAGAATGCTGCTGCACTTTTTCACCTTGATTACTTCCATTAGTGAGGAAATCTGTGATAGCCAAGTATTTCTTTGGCATAGAAGTTTGTTAACGTCAGGCATGTTTGGCAATGTCCTTACCAAAGCCAAGACCAGTGGTCCTTCAAATATCATCTTGTCCAGTATCTTTGTGGTTTTCTTTCAATTAACATTTTTTTTAACAGCATCTTGCTTTTCACTTCTGGATACTGCTTTTTTCTGTTCTCAGGCCTCTTAATTTACAGCCTCAAAAAGAATTGTTTCATCCCTACTGCATGTGCTTTAGGCAGCTTCTCTTATTTTACTACGCAGACTCCAAGAAAAGGTTTAATTTTTCTTCATATTTATTCTATAAGAAGAGGAGCTTTCATGACTATCACTTCTATAGCATCGTACCTCTGCCATAGCAATAAGCAAATATTGCTGGTAGCAATACTTGTGAAAGCCTTTAACTGAATTATTCAATGGGAAGATTACTGAACTTACAAAATCATTCACCATCAATATCAATTAACTAATGAAATGACAGAATATTGTATGTTGGCTCCAAAGGCACTTTAAAATCTTTATTCAATCTACTCAGAAATTCTGGCTGACCTGTGAGAAAGCAAAGCCATGGGGAAATCTCTTTTAAAAAACTCACTGATAGAATAACAACATTCAGCAGCCATGGCCCTGCCCAAAGTGGAGGATCTACACAGATTACAAAGAAGCAGAGTAGGATTAGCATAGACTCCTTAATACTTGTGTATAGGCATATTTGGGGTAAGGAGTGAAATGCTGACGGTACAGTTCAGTATCCTAGATTGCAGAATGATCCCCAGACAGCTAGAATCACTGATATTCGACACGGTCTCCCATGATCTACTCCTAGCTAAGATGGCAGCAAGGGGCTTTGACAGGAAAATACTGTGCTGGGTCAGGAACTGGTTGGATGGATGAGCCCAGAGAGTGGTGGCAGATGGTGTCGCATCTAGTTGGCGACCTGTTACTAGTGGTGTCCCCCAAAGGTCGTTGTTAGGTCCAGTCCTGTTCAACATCTTCACCGATGATATTGATGATGGGTTGGAATCCATAATTGAGCAATTTTATGGATGACACCAAGCTTGGAGCCCGTGTCGATTTGTTGGAGGGTAGGAGGGCCCTGCAGAGGGACTTGGACAGACTGGAGAGATGGGCAGACTCCAATAGGATGAGTTTCAACAAGTCTAAGTGTCGGATTGTGCATTTTGGTTATAACAACCCCAGGCAGAACTGTAGGCTGGGAATGGAGATCTTGGAGATTATTCAGGTAGAAAGAGACTTGGGGGCACCAGTGGACAGTAAACTTGGCATGAGTCAACAATGTGCCTAGGCGGCAAGAGGGCTAATGGCAACCTGGCCTGTATCAGGAACGGTGTGGCCAGCAGGGAGAGGGAGGTTATCTTCTCCCTGTATTCAGCACTGGTTAGACTGCATCTGGAGTATTGTGTTCAATTCTGGGCCCCTCAGTTTAGGAAGGATGTTGAGGTGCTGGAACGAGTCCAGAGAAGAGCAACTAGAATGGTAAAGGGCCTGGAAGGTAAGCCCTACGAAGAGAGGTTGATGGAGCTGGGCCTGTTTAGCCTGGAAAAGAGGAGGCTCGGGGGTGACCTTATCGCTGTCTATACCTACCTAAAAGGTGGTTATGGTCAGGTGGGGGTCAGTGTTTTCTGCCTGGACACTGGAGACAGGACAAGGGGTCACAGTCTTAAGCTTCATCGGAGGAGGTTTAGACTTGACATTAGGAAGAGGTTTTTTACTGAAAGAGTGTTCTTTTTTCGGAACGGGCTGCCCACGAGGTGTTTAAGGTTAGTCTGGATGAAGTGCTGAGTGGCATGATCTAGATGTCAGATGTTTGGGTTTACTTGTTTGGTTTTAGGTTGGACTGGATGATCTTTAAGGTCTTTTCCAGCCTCATCATTACTGTGATACTGTGATACTGTGATATATTGGCAGTCCAGATACCACTTGTAAAATAGCATAGACAGATGTTTACAACAGCATCCTTTTCTAAGGTCCAACAGCTATCATCAGGCAGGAACTCAAAATCTTTCATCGTAATTAAAGAAATCATATTAAAAGTTTTGAAAAAAGAGTATGCTGCCAGGATGGCTTGATGATAGAACTTGGTGGACCACTCACTTAAAATCAGGGTATGCTGGCACAAACCTAGTAGGTTTCTTTCTTCCTTTACACCTTCTGTGATTGAGTTGACGGAATGGTAGAAAGTAAACATCTACACTTGATGTGCTCTGACCCAAACATTAACATGGGTGATAATGCTTCTGAATAAGAAATAGGTAAGAACTGTTATTTTAATATAAAATCTCAGCACAGTGATCATTTTTGGATGTAATTATGAGACCACTATGACCACACTTCCACTCAGACAAAACTGGGAACTCATAATCTCATCTGGGACATCTTCCTATGATTCAGGCCTGAGTCATTCTGGGCTAGATTGTACCAGGGTATTTAGTATACCTGCATTGAAGAATCTCAGATGTTGGACATGTCATATGACCTCACTTGCCTTCCCAACAGTCTGTTCTAATGTTCTCATTGTTAGAAAGTTTTACCTGATGTCCAGTCCCAAATTTTTGTGCAGCAATTAACCTTTCTTATCCTCTATAATTAAAACTGACTTTAATGCTAAAGTGGACATAGGAAAAACCAATGGAGTGATTTGGGGAGTAGGAAAAGCACTTTGTGTGGGTGCAGATTTATCTAGCAAAGCTAAGTTTTTACAGTTACAATTTTTTATTTCTGAAAGACTAGAATGGTCTCTTCTAGCTAAAAACTACACTAATGAGCACAGCTGTTCTTGCAAACCTCTGCCAGAACAAATCATACCCAAAGACCCTTTCAGGCAGTATACAGGCCTTGTATTTTTAGCTTCAGACATATATTAATCTCTGTTTAATTTGAGAGAAGTTCTGCTAATGTCCTACAAGAAGTGACAGTGGCAGATCCTTTTTGCATGAGTTCTTTCATTAGACCACTGGCCCAGGGACTGCACTGAGAAGTTTTGAAGTAAAAATATGTTGAGATGCTAAATATTGATAAAATGATAAATTGCATATAATATAAAACAAACATATCATGGGGAACATATGCTGGCAAGAGACACTAAGGCAGAGGCAAACTGTACTCATGTATAAATTGCTTCAGAGGATACTCCTGGCCAGACTCAGGATTCATCAGGATTTGGGAGAACTGGAGTTGTCTTTCCTGCTGCAAATGACAAATTCCCCTCTTCCTTCTAGAGAGCATTTATGAGAAGTGGATGTAGTTAAACATCTTGAGAACTAGGCAAAAAGTGTTTTAACTCGTGATTCTTGTTACTTCCTGTGTCTATATCTGATTGCTTCATGTAATGACACACAGAGTTTCAGAGCAGATGCTTTTATTTCAAAGCAAGATGCTTACATTTTTCCTTCACTTGACCCATATGTGGGCAGAAACATTCTCTCTTCTGTGGGTTTTCAGAAGCACTTATCTCTATAACTTTCCATCCAGACAGAGAATGCCTTAAGGGATGAAGGTGATGCCCACTACACCAACATCAACAATAAACATTTGCCCTTCTCACACTAGTCTGAGCCAAAGCTATTAAAATCTAATGATGCTCACATAGAGTAATCTTGCAGTAGTTGCTGACTCGTGTTTTCTGAGTCCTTATTTTATGATCTCAACATGTGGCATATGTGTCCTGAACTAGTCCACATGTTGCTGCTCTTTTTTTTTTTTACATGCTGGGAAACGTTTCTAAAGTTAATGTTTTTGAGAGGTCTTTGATTATTCATTTGGGCCAACCTTTGGGCTATGACTCAAATGTTTCTGAAGGGATGTTGATGAAAAAATTCATGGGCTTGCTTTTGTATCCTCCTTAGAGTATACACTATCATCACAGTAAAGGAAATGGACAGTTAGACCTCTGAACAAAATCCACACCAAACTCTGCGAAAGATTATTTAAACCAGAGCATTCAGCTGCTTAGAGGCCATGAGAGAATTCTTATGATTTGTAAAGAGTGGACTTGTTGTGCTCTGTTTTTAATAGTTTCATCATTTCTTCAGCTGGTATAAATGAACATTGTAAGAGGGGATTTTCTTTTAGTGTTACAGTGTTTCTGATAAGTTGAAGCCCTCTCTTCCAGAAGGCATTTAGGTACCATTGATATCCATGGCCCTTTCTTCAGTGTGGGACAGATTTAGCTAAGACATTTGTCTTAGCTAAGACACCTAGATTTTAAGGAATTCAAAGTACCATAAGGTCTAATTGCCTGTCATTCATAAGCAGAAGACAGCCTTTTCCTCCAGCTACATTTAGCCTCAGACTTCATCTTGAGAGCCAAAAGTGTTTGTTAATAAAATAAAGCCACTGCCTTGCAGTGAATACAGAACTGTAACTTATTTCCTGCATCTTTATTAGATTGAACGTGTTAGTTATCCAGTGCTTGATCTTGTGGCCAGTTTTCCCAGTGTATATACCAAATAAAGGTATCATGGAGTAGCATACTTAATGAGTTCATTTTTATTTTATGCTGTATTTTCAGGAAACCAACTCAGTTTGCGGGCTGGTTGTTTTTAACATATGTTGAGTAAATGGTTGAGGAGTAACTCAGGCATCAAACCACACTGAACTTGTAGCTCTATTGTTAGGTTATGTGAAGATCATTTGTGTTACAGAGTGAACATTACTGTTTCACTACCTTTAGCACACTCATTCCAGGATTTCTGAAAAATTCCCTGGTTCTGTTATTTGCTATTACATGACAAGTGCAGTTTGGATTAACTGGGGTTACTCAAGCAGGTGGAGCTAGTTCAGATACCTTTACTCACAGAAAGATAAAATTGGGTTGTTTGTTGGACTGGATGATCTTGTAGGTATCTTCCAACCCTAATGATTCTGTGATTCTGTAATTACTGCTGGAGTATGAGTAGTTTCTGAAACACTGAATAACACATACTAGCAAAGGGATGCTTTGCATCACTGTAGCTTGGTCAGGATGCTCTCCTAGCATTAGCTGGTCATCTTGGTGAAATTTATATTTCACTCCCTTGCCACATTCTGATAGGTGAGACAAACATTCTGTTACTGAAATGCAAAAAAAGTGAAACAAAAATGGCTTCTCCACATATCATTAATAAAATTAAAAATTTAAGGAAGCAAAACTCCACTTACCACACAACATGCTAAAAAGTTTTCATTTTTATGTTTATTTTTAGTCTTGGAACTGAACCAGGTGATTATTCCCACTTATGGAACTGTGCCAGATCAGCAAACTCTTCACACTCCTGAATGGGTAGGTACTTTGCTTAATGTATGACTACCTTTTAACTTCTTCTCATATAGATATGCAGCAGTCAGTGGCTGTTCCAGAAGACCAGCATTCTGTTGCATTTGCAGCACAGGCAATTCATTTGGGTGACTGTATCTGTTTCAATGAAGGTATTTCAAGTCATTGACTCAAAGCATAAAAGTGCAGGTTAACACAGATATTGGTCCCAGTTAGAAGTAACTATAAAGGTCTACATGTATATGCACCTCTATAAAAACATTTTCATCCATGGGATTCCTGTGTCTGTTTACAAGGATAAATAGTTTTGAACACACCCTTTATAGTTTATATAACACACATACCCTATAGAATAATACACATCCAGGTATTAGTTAGCCAGAATGTGAGTTAAGGACTTGCTTTTACAGAAAGACAGGAGACACCAAGAAATTCCTTATTCTAATCAGAGACTGAAGTGGCAAGAATTAAAAAGTGTCTATTCCCTTCATCCAAGCCCAGGTTCCTCATGTTGCCAATTTTTTCTGCAGCTAATGTGTTTCTAGTTTTAGCTCAAAATGCTCTGCCTTAGGTCTCATTTCTCTCTAAGGGCTGACCATTTAACTCCAACAGGCCCTGTCATAGAACATACTTTGCCAACCTGACCACCAGCTGGCATGCTGAGAAGTCCAATTCTGTTCTTTCCCCTAAAATGGGCCAAGTGTGGTCTGCAGGTGCACAAGGAGATAGCTGTAACTTTGGACTTAAAAAAAAAACTTGTAAAATCATATACTACCCTGAATCTAATACAGCAGCTCCATTGTTTGTTGGACCAATTAATTTTGAGCACCAAAATCTTCAGGACAGTTTTCACTTATAAAAGTCATTCAAGAAAATGCTGTAGTGTTACTGAGTAAAGAGAGCTGGAGCTGATTCCCAAACAGCCCTATCCATTGATATTTGAACTATCAGCTATTTACCAGTTATTGCTGTTGTGGAGATGCTACACCAGGAATGACAACAGACAATTGCTGATACTGGTTATCACTTTAGCCTGCACAGAGGAGGTTTATTATGACTGTAAAGGTCCAGGTTCTGCTGACTTCTCTGTCTGTAGGAAAATATGTTGGCTTTATTATATGAGCAGAACATAGAATACAATGAAAAGTGAGCTATGATGTTAAAATGTGCAAATCAAACATTCAAATTCAGGGGGCTTAATTTAACCTGCCCTTATATATAGATATTATGACTAGAGCTCCTGAGATAATTTCATTTTGGGCCTGACCAGCCTAGCAAGATCTTATTATTCATGTCAAACTGAAATAGGAAACAGAATCATACAACAAAAACACAAAGAATTGCCTTTTTGTGGTGGCAGTGCATTTTGAGAATAGTATATATGAAGGGATAGTTTGTGTCTTCATCATACCAGGTTGTATGAGACCCCTGGGGAGCTGCCCCAGCATCTTAGGTGGCAAAGTACTTGTCAGATTTGTGGCTTGGGGGGATCTTGCATCTATGTTGTGAAACAAATACCCAAAGCACCAAAAAGTTAATTTCTTTCTGGTAGCTGAGTTTCCTTGCCTGCTTTGCTCCTGCCTCCGCATTTTGTGGCAGAGTGTTCTTCATTTGAAGCTGTTTTGGTCTCTGGAAAAAATATGGAAACGTTTTTTTGTAGCATGAGGTAGAACCAAGAGCTTCTATTTCCCAACTGAGAGTTTTGCCTAAGATGTTATTAAAATCCTTCTTATATTCTCCTTGTCATTCAATGAAAATGTTATTTATATGAAGAGAAATGGCATCAAAATAGCTTGGATGCTGTACACCTTGTGGTTGGAACAGTCTCTTCCAAGCAGTTTTGGCAGAATTTATTTGTATTTCTACTGAAAATCAACTGTCAAAATCAATTTTTATTTTTGGCTACTCATGTTTACTGGCAGTTGTAATTTCTGCTCTGTTTTAGCAGCATCTTTCCTGCATTGTTCCCTTGGTGTCAGGTCCTCCTCATCAGCCACTGGACAGTTTCAGTGGGTTGAAGGGGCCAGAGAGATAAAATTGGGAAGTAGTCATCCTGTCTGTGAAATGGATGAGTGCTAATTGTAGCTAGAAAAGGAAATGTAATAGGAAGTCTAACCTTAAACATTTGAATAGAAGGGAATTCCTGTACCTGTTGTCTAAACTTAAGTCGTGCTTTGCAGTTGGAACCATTCTGGAAATTTTATTCCATTTTACATGTCGTCCTGGAGTAGCCAAAACTAAGTAAGTTTTTGTCTAATAAATACAATCCTGTTCTTCTTATAGTGCTGTCTCTAATAAGAGGTTCATATGCTAAGTTTGCTGCAAGGTCCCTGCCTCAAGTGACACATGAATAGACCATTAATCTCCAAAAAGCCCGAATTCTATGAAGATGCTGTTTGTAGTACTTTACAAGGTATCAGTACGGCAGGAAAAGCATTCAGGGAAATTCAGGGAATTCAGGGAAAGAATGAAAGGCTCTTATGAGCAGAAAAGCTGAGTTCAGTCCTAGATAACTGGATTCTATCCCAGCTCCTGCTGCAGGGGTTTTGTGCCAGACTTGAGAAGTCACATCCCGCTTTTGTTTACGTCCTGCGTATCAAAGAAGAACTTTTGTGACCCTGTTTGCATTAGTCCAAATTAGTCACATATGGACCTGAATCTGAGTGTGCTGCTCTTTCAAGAGAGAGAATCACTGAGCAATCCAGAAAATTGTTACTGTACTGCTGTTTCAAGCCAGAACCCCAGTACAGGAGGCAATTCAGAGTTTTTGGCATTGATCTCTCAGTGCCTGATCTGAGAACTATTAAAATGAGGGGTATTCAGTTGCTTTTTCTACTGGGGAATCTTCTAAAATTAATTTTCTCAACATTTGTAAAAGATGTCATTCTTTGAGGAGAGGAAGAAATCCCTATTGTAAGCATTTGGGCTATTGAGATGAGTGTAACAAAACCAGAACATTGAATAAAGAAGACAATAATGGTTATTCCATAACTAGTACAAAGAGGGTAGAAGTATGGCATGTGCTTGTGCAGTTAATCCATGTATTATAAACATAATGTAAATATGTACAAGGAAGACAAAACTGCATAGGTAGCACTAATTCAAACCTCTTGGATGTTTCAGTTTGCAGTCTTACCTGCTTTATGGGTAGGTAGTCTGAATTTGGATATAACAGCACGATTTTTTTTGAGAGTCAAAGCCTGCAATGGAGAGGATAAAGTCTTCAAATTGTCTCTTACTGCTACCCCTCAAATATGCATTCCGAAGTAAGAAGGCTTTGGAGAAGTCTGAAAGAGTGAATTTCCCAAGTTCTCTATGCCAAGAAAGATGGGAGGTGCTGCAAAGCAGGTTTTCATCAGGTACTGTCTTCACCTTTCTTTAAAAGTTAAGCCGTTTGGTCTATCTCTAATCAGGAGTGACTGGAACTCCTTCTGCAGCCAGCAGCAACCCGACGCTCAGACAGGAAATCAAGTGGGTGTCTGGTCCAAACTTAGCTCAGAGGACAAGGCATTCCGATGCCTGGCCAGTTTGCAACTACTTTCTACTGACAGAAATGTATGAGCGTAATGATGCCCCATATTTTTCTACCTGCTCTCTAGTCTCATTTTATTTCAGTTCATTACATAGCAAAACATGTTTTCATGTTGAGGAAATGAAAAAAATCCCCACCAAACCTTCTGATTAAGACCTTGCTAATAATCTCATTGTTGCTAAAACAGGACTAAAGCAGTCCTCTGTTGTGATTAAGAAGTATGAGTCACAAGGAAACATGTTAAAAGCACAACAGTTTTATGGCTCTATGGAGGGGCCTATTTTACATTTGTATGCAACAGTCAAATAAATTTACATCTTCCGTAAGTATCTTATGTATCACGTATATCTTCCAAAAAGAAGTAAACACTTGCCTTTTTTCCTCAAGTCAGAAAGTTCTCTCTGTTGATCACTCTGAACATAAAGTAATAAAATATCTTGCTATGCAGCTGTGACTGTAACAACTTTCTGTATTTCTGTAATATTTTCTCTAGATAATCTCAAAGCACTTTATAAATAATTATGTTTTGTGATATCCTGGTAATATAACCTGCTTCATTTCTATGTGCTTGACATTTTATGAGGCCTGTGGAGAGAAATGATTTTGCTCCTAAACAGGCACTCTGAAATTTTCATTCACATGCAACTGCAGGTCCTTGGCAAGGATGTTGCAGTGTTTTGGCAGGAGTATTTTTTGCAGGTGCCCGTCACTAGAGGCAATATTACATCAGCTGTGCTCTGCTGTCTTGTTTTCCAGTACTGATTTATTTTCTGGCATGCTGCAGAAAGCTGTTTTAAAGCGTATCTGAAAATGATGTGGGGCTGCAGACAAGCAGTTTATCCCTCAGGTGATGATTAGCTTAGTGCTATTGACAGCCACACCAAAGGCTCACACAGACAAAATAAAGCACTTATTGTATCCTTCCAGTTAGAGAAGTCATTCCTGCAGAATCTTTTGTTATTTAAGAAAAAAATCAGCTTAACAATAGTGTGCTTGTTCAGGGTGTAGTAAACAGTAAATAACTGCAATTCCTGCGCACTTCTTTTTCTTCATGCTGATCTCTCTGCTGCCTTCCCACCACTATCCTCACAGAACATTTAACAATATAATGCCCATAAAGCCTGGAAAAGTAAAGACAATTTTCTTTCCAATGCCACTGCTTTTCTCCCCGGCACAGTGCACTACTGTTGCTGAAGGGAGCTTTCCACTAGATGGGTCTCCTTTCATCCTCTGCTGCAGGCATCACATGTAGCCATGACTACAGGAACTGTCTCAAGAGTAAAACACAGCATCTCCTCTTAGATACAGGAAAGCGTGGTTACATGTGCAGAGGAGCACACAGTAGCTTCTGTCCTGAGGAGCTATGATTCAAGGTACTGAAAGCTGGTTACTTGACGTGGTCACTTGAGGCCAAACCAGTTACCTCAGCCTTTACAGCCCTGTGTGTCTTCATGCCCCACTCATCTCTTCTCCAAGTGCCACACTGTCCCTGGGGTCTGGAGAACAGATGGTGTTTACTGATGAATGCTTGTGCTGGATTAGCAAAGAGCACAGGATGCTCCTTATTCCTTTGCTGAGGTGGCTGCAGGGGAACAGAAACAGGTTGGATAGAGAGAAGGTGTGTAAGTGAGGGGGTTTGCATGGACAGGATTTCTCAGGTTTGGCCCAGGACCTTCAGTGTGATTACATTGGAGCAGTGCTTCCCACCTCAGACAGGATCCCACCTGCTGAGTGTATATCCACTGGTAGTGAAGACCCAAGCAGTGGGTCTGCAGAAGGCGGCACTTGGTGCTGAAGAGGTATTGTCTACATTGTATGCACTTATGGGCTTTGATTTACTGCAGAAAACCTTCCTTGGAATGAAGAGCCACTGATGCTCACTTGCTCTGACCCTGCTCTGAACTGAAACAGAGGTAGACAGATGCCCATGAACATGGTGGCTGTGCAGCCCACATAGCTGCACAGCCACCAAAAAGCCTCATCCATGGGCAGACCCTCTTCTCCTTCAGATTCCTTATGTTAATAAAGCAGCTAATAATTCCCTGTCTGTCAGTAACAGACAAGCAGTTGATTGTACAGCACTTGGAGACTTGAGAAGCAGAGCAAAATACATGCTAAATATAATTACTATCTTGCAGCTAAATGAATTATATTTTTTTAAATTTATTAATGATGTTAATCAATATTAACCTGCTATCCACCAGTGTATTATTATAACATTAGAGTGTACAATTGGTTGCCTCCATCAGTACTTAAAATGTTATTATGCTGAGGCTAAGAATATTAGATAGTACAGTAAATAGACTCTATGTTTGTTTCTTCCAAAACAAAAAGGTATCAATGGGCCACTTTATTATTGTGGGTTATAATTTGCTATTAATACTTAAGAACAGCTATGTTTTGGAATTTCAGCCCTATTAATTTCTGTGTCTATTCGTACAAGCTTTTATGTATTTGTATGATAATAGCATTTATAGTACTGTCAAGTAATATTAGTTATTTTTTAAAAAAGAAAGACTGTCTGAAAGGAATTCTTAACTCCAGATTACGTGTTTCCTTTCAGTTTCCAGTCCTATTTTTCCTCTGGTAATTATATTGAATAATATATGATGTTTCATTAGAAACTACCCAGTAGGGATTACAAGATACAGCACATCTCAGTTAATGTGGCTGTCAGAGCCTTAACTATTCCATTTGCATTTGCATTTCACTTCCTGCTTTTACTTGAGGAATGCTTAATGTTACGTTGTAATTTGTTTGTGTGGGTCTTATTCCCGATCTCTGAAATACTCACTTTCATTGAGGCAATCATTGTTTTCTCAATATATCTAGGGATAGATCTAATGAACAATGCCCTCATGGTTAAAAGCAATAGAGATGTAAGAAGTTAGGTACATAAATATGAACTTCTGTACACCAGGATGAATACAGTCCAATATTGATTAGTCTTTCATCTATATTCCACTATTTTATATACACATATATGCTGATAGATAGATAGATAGATAGATAGATAGATAGATAGATAGATAGATAGATAGATAGATAGAAAGGTTTATATATATGGTAATGTATACTCGTGACTGAATCATGCATGTGAGTAAATTATTGAATCAAAACATTGATTGAGAGGCAATCATTGTATGTGGTAATTGACAATTCACTTGAACCAGTTTCTGCTAAGTTACATACTAGTTTTAAGCATTTAAAGGAGATCATGTTTAAAGGAAAATTATTTGAGCAGTGAAGTTATATAATCACAAATTATGATCAAAACTTGTTAGATCAAATTTTGATCTGATGCTTTTTCTATCCTGTGGATAAGTCATATAACACAAAGAACTAAAAGCTTTAGTGAAAGAAACTCAAAGATATTGTTATTTTTATTTCAAGTAGTTTAATTACACAAACTGTTGCTTTGAAGAGAAGTTATTACACTGCTGTTTCTAAGATTCAAAAGATTAAGCCAAATTAAATAACCTTCTAGTTTATTCAGTAGAAACATTTCCCCTCCTTGTTTAATATTACAAGGTTTGGGCTCCACGTTTCCAGCAATTTTATCTGGGGCCAGAGCCTGTTTGGGTCTTGGGGGTGAGCAGAGGTTGCAGGACTGAGCTCTGTGCCTGACTAGACTTGCTCATCTTCCCACTCATCTGCTGCTGCTATCCCACCACCTCCCTGATGGTCTCCAGTTGTCTGCTGTTGATGTTTTCTTCTCTATGGGAATCTAGTCAATGTGAAATCATCATGTTTATATTTTAAATGAGACTGGAAATAGTGGCAGCAGGGCTGTATTTCACATCCATGGCTAGTCCCCAGTGGGAGGAAAACTCCTCAGGGTCAAGTCTGATTGCTTGATGGGACTATGCCAAATGTAGCTCTCAAGAATTTATGAATTCAGTAAATGTGACTTGCTTTGGGTGATGGAGATGCCTCCCTGTTATTGTGGTCTGGTGATGCCATCAGATAGTGTAAAGCAATTTTTTTTCCTTGAAACTTAATTCACAATGTGCAGTTGTATTGTTGGTTTGGTGATTTCCTAGATAGTTTTTGAATCCTAGACCAGGCTGTCAAACTAGCATAGAATATATGTGTATATTTGCCATATGTCAGAATATATCTATGTATCTATATCTATGCATGCATGTGAGCAGCTGCTTGCTGTCAGTTTGTCACAAACCTCTAAGCAAAAGAGCTTTTCAAAGAGAACTGTTCTAACCAAGAATCTGCTCAGACTGCTTTAAGCAGCTGAGTTAATAGGACATCTTTGCAGCAGATCCTACTCATTGCACACATCACATAAAAAACAATGTGTTCAAACTCCCCTAGGTTTATTTAAAATATATAAAAATAAGTTTTGTCATAATTATGGGGAGACACATCTCAGTCGACTGTTTTGACTCAGCCAATAAACAATAACAAACCAGTCTACAGGCAAGGAATAAAACTCCTGGGAAATTTTGTTTTGGAAACATTGACACATGTGGTTCCTAAAACACTGTATGCTTCCTGGAACTGGGGTGCTCCTTATTGAAGACTGGCATTCTCCTCAGTTTTATCACAGTTGAAGAACAACCATTTCAGTCCGCACTTAAAGGGTGTCTGACACCATAACCACATTTCCATGTGCCTTCTGTAGAATCGGCATCCCAAGACTGAACCTGTCATCATTTGTGAAGTTTGGTCTGCCCTGACAGGAAATGTCCATGGATAGAACATTTGTGAATCTTTTCTGTGTTCCCAAAGACACACTGTGTTAAAGATGACTCTTGGTCATTTTGCCTGGCCTGATCCTGCCCTGGGCTACACTGCATGCCCAGACATGTGGAAACCAAAGCTCCTCTGTGATTCTCTATGGAGATCTTACCAGCTTTGGAGATCTTACCAGCTTTGGAGATCTTACTAGCTTTGGAGATCTTACCATCTGCAATGCAATGCACATTTCAGATATCTGGTATTTGTCAACTTAAGTGGCACTGCCCTGCTTAACATCATGGGTGGATTTGGCTGGGTACCTGAGGGTTTGGTGCTCATTATATAATAATTCTGATAACATTATATCTATATATTATCTGAAAGGATGCGGTGTTACGAATGATAACACCCTCAGAGTACTCTTAGGAAACTACAAAATCATTACACAAGGATCCAAGCTCCCACATCATCAGTGTGCCTGTATCATTTCACACATGAAATAAAACAAGATGTTGTTAGTGGATATGACAATCTATCTTCAGGGACTAGATAGTGGCTCATGGGTGTATTAATCCTTTTCATTCTGACATATAATATGATGGATGTGTGGTGTACTATGTTTTTTGCTTGCTGAGATGTTGTGACTACCAAGAGAAATAAATACACATAGGATTTGCCTAGTGACTGTTTATCTGCAGCCTGGCCATGTTCTTTGTTCTCTGGGCAGTGGTGATTTTGAGTATTAGGATGCGTGAACTTACTAGACTTTTTGTTTTGGGGTTTTTTTTAGTTGCAGAGATGCTTAAACTGCTAGTAAGTAAGAGGACAGATGGGAACACACTCATTCTTAGACTGTCAACAGGCAACAACATATCTTCTAGGCAAGATGATCTAACACTCTTACCCACCATGGCATGCAAATTACTTGAGAGATGCAGTGTTCAGGAATGGTGCTGCATCCCAAAGGTCCTCCCATTGCTAAAAGCTAATATGTTCTTTTCAAAGAACAAAATTAGGTCAATGTCCTGCTGTTTTTATGCCATGCAGACACCTCCTGAACTATTCTTCATTTTACTCCATGCTACTTTTATTGTCACTTTAGTCTTCATGCCATGTAAGTCTGACACGCTGAATTTCTCTGCTCACTGAAGTACTGTGTAACAGGAAGCAAGCAAGGAAATGACAAGTACAGTTCTTTGTATTAACCTGACCTATCTGCCTTCCAGGCTGATTTTGATGATAAGCCTGACTCCTTATTCTTCAGCGATGGGCAGCGAAGAATTGACTTTGTTTTGGTGTATGAAGATGAAAGCAAAAAAATGACTCATAAGAGGAGTGATCGTAAGAAACAAAAGGTGAGTTACTTTCAGTATAAGTCTGAATTAATTGACGGGTGTTAAGAGCAGTGGACAGAAAGGACAGTTTCCTCACGCAGAAGAGCAATTGCATTGTCCTGTCCTTGGAGTACTCTTGGGATCTGGGGCACTGAAGACCATCAAACTGAGCAGGGAACAGGGACAAGCTCAAACCAGTAATTTTCTGTGTAAATGTTCACTTCCTGTCAGCCTGTGCTAGGTGACCTCAGGTGACCCCCTGGGAGGGAACCCTTCAGGACATGTGAGAGCTAAAATGCTGGTATTACCTTTCCAGTTGGAATTAGACACCAAGATGTTCAGAGTATCACTTAAAGCAGCTCATATACAAATAATGATTTGCAGTTAGGAAAGAGACGAGTAGGAGTAAAAATGCCTGTGGCTATGGTTGGTTGATGTTCATTGCAGTCTTGTCATTGACATTAATGGGGCAGCCATAAGTAATGCCATTAATAGGGTTTAAGGTTGTCCTGCAGTGGGTGGATGTTGCATTATGCACGATCACAGGATCAGCAATAAAAATTAATTGGAAGAGGTAATTAGAAACGAAAGTCTTCCCCTTTTGAAACAATTGTTTTTATCAATTGACATTTTACATTCATGCTTGTAATGTTTGGCCATTGCCCAAATGTACTTAAAATAGAAAGTCTTTTCCAAACAGTGATGGAAATTAAATGTGAACAATGGAGTCACAGTTTTAGAGTAGCATTAATGTTAGTACATTAGCCAGAAAGAAACCATGAATAATTAGACCAGGAGATGGATATTGTGCTAGTGCTTGCAAGGTCTCATTCCTACAAACATCTGCAACAACACTGAATCTGTGGTGTGCTGGGGAAGTGGAAGCAGCAAGTGTGAGAATAAGAGTATATCAGACTAACAATCACCAGGTAAAGTGAAGAATGAGTGTCTGGGGAGAGGCCCTCATGGTCTTGCTGCATGATGAGCTGAATAAGAGCCCAGTGTGTGGCATGGCAGCAAAGTGGCCAACAAAGGCTATAAGGACAAAAGTACAACATGTGATTAGGGTAATGTGAATATGTCAGAAGGAAGATGAAAACAGTGGTGTGGTGATCGCCTTGCTCAGAGGGATAATTCCCATGGACAGGGAGAATCCAAGGCCACAGGAGTGTGGTGGAAGGCATAGGCAAGAATTTTGGCATCCAGAATGCACACAGTGCAAAAAGGGCAGTAGAAAGTGTAGGCAAAGATGAGGAAGATGTGACACTTACATAGGACTTTCCAAGGACAAGAATAAAGGGTACAACTGTGAACACACTGAGCTGCAGAACTAATATAAAAATGTAAAGCTGACCATGAAACAGACAAAATGTTACACACAGGGTAAAGTACCAGAGAGCACTGAAAGGTGAAGGAAGGTGAAAAGGGAGTGAGGAGAGGATGAGTCTGTCACATAAATGGAAAGGAACAACATGGTCATGACCAAACTCTTGTAATACAATTCAGAAATACTGTCTCCCTCTTTTTAATGCCTCACATAGAGGTTTCTCCAGTTAGGAAATGCATTTTTATGTATTGTTGAAAGAACAATCTTTTAAAACATGAAAAGATTAAAGCTTTCCTCCTTTTTCGCATGTGATAGATGCAGGTCAGATGCAAGCACAGCAACATTTAGTCATCTCTAAGACAAAGACATCTTATGTCTCTCTTGATATCACTTGCTGTGCAAGTGGAAGAAGCTTTATGTGCTGCAAATCCTCATCTCTGAAGCAAAACTGCACAGATATTGGCAGCGTTGATAGCATTCTTATTCCTGTACCACCTCCCAGCAAGGATGGAGGATACTGCCTAGGGACCTACCTCACTGAAGTGAAAAGATAGAAAATGAAAGTAACAAGAAATAAATGTGACTAGCATATGTGAAAAGAAGAAACAAAACACATGTACCTTATGTCCAAGATGGAAAGGAAGACGGCATTTATAGTACTTTTGCATCCTTGCAATGCCATGGAAAGAATTATGTTTTTGTCCAACTATAGTTCCCAAAATTGTGTGGATATTATTATGCCCACGATCCATACAGATTTCATCAGTGCTGGCATAAAACATAGCTTGTTTCTACTGACACCACTGTTTATATGGTTATATTTTTTTTCTGAGGCACTTCTACACTTGTGATGAGATACAACCAGAAACAAGGAGCTTTGCCATTTACTATCAGCTTTAAATATTGTGTACATTGCTGTCTCTCTCTGATCGATGTAAAGGCCAAATTTTACAAGCAGTATCTGCTATAATTCAAGATTCTTTAGGCTTGAATGGGTTCGATGCTACTTTTTCTCTGTCTTCTCTGACACTTCTACAGAACTATTATCCAGAGCTTTATTGTTCACAGAATTTAGAAATTCTAGCTTATTAAGGAATAGCACATTCAGTGAAATCTGATATCATAGGATGAAATTCTCACCTCAGCAAAGTCAGCAGCAGGGTCTCCTGGAGATGTGCAACAAAATGGGTTTGTGAAATGCAGAGGCCAAGATTCTCATCACTGGGTCAAATCCAGTCTGATGTGCATGGCACCCCACTTGATTGCATGATATGGAATGCAGGGCAGAATTTAAATTGTTAGTGTACATCTATAAATTTACATTTGTGGAGTGAATATTCTGAGAGCTGCACTGGGTGGTTTTGTATAATACCAAGAGTGGAGGAGTCCACAAACTGAATTTAGATGGAAGGATTTGAAAATCAAATGGCAACCTAGGTATCAAATTTACTGAATTCAAAGAAATGGGGCCAATGGAATAGACCCATCTACTCTCCTGCAGCAAGAGAAGAATTGGGTCTTGGGTCGATTATTATATTTGATCTGAATGTCTTTCATCCTTTTTCAAATGAATTGTATAATTGAGAAAATGGCCCAGCACTAGCAGAATCTTTGGAAAAGCATCTGAGGACAGAAGGAAATAACTAAAACCATTGGATTTTGAAGCTTCTGGAAATTCACAGTGGTGCTGTGATTCCATCATTTTCATGTGTTATTTCAATCTGATTTAAAGGCAGCAAAGTCAAACTAGTGAAATTACATCCTCATGGAAATTTCTAACCTAATTTACAAATCCAGAAGTTAGCAGATAAGGTTCATATATGCATCTCAATTCAAATTCCAAACCTTTTTAAGTTGGTATACAATTATTTTGCAAGCTCTTGCAAAATCCAGACTGTCAAGATCAGATTCCAGCAACTGTGCCTTGCAAGCAATTGAAATTCCTGCCCACAGCATCTTTTCTAAACCTACATTTTATGTACTGTATTTGTCAAGATAGTTTACCATCAGAATAGAAATTAATTATCACCAGTCATCCCAGAAATGTTCCTAAATGCCATTTTTAACTGTTGGGTTTCTCAAGGAGTTCATTGTTGAAAGTTAAAAGATCACCACCAGAAAGGTGACTTTAAAATGAATCAATGCAGAATGTCATTCTAGTCCATCTGCTTCTCTCCAGCAGAAATAAACAGAATTTCTATCAGTAATTTAGATAGGAATGCACACAAGCCTTCATATCCAAACATAAAATAATGTGTTTTACCGAGAAATTGACGCATTTATAAATAAATTGGATATTTTTTTGAATTTATATGCAATGTTTTTTCAATTAAATGAAAACTATTATTCAAAAAAAATTACACAACTTCTTTTAAAGTATGCTCTCATGGAGAACTTCAGCAGGGCTAGAGAAGTTTGTCTTCATAAGCAAACAATGAACAGTTCCTGCCTGTTTATTTTAGATAATGTTTATTTTATGTTATTTTAGATCATTAAAAAAAAAGGTTGGATAACTTCTCAAAAACTATTTCTACTTCTTCCACTGTTTAGTATACATCATATCTGCAGTGAGAACAATGTTTGAGTTTACAGAAAGAGGGATAACTCAGTGTTGTTTTATCTGATGATTTGAGGCTGGCAGGCTCTGTATCTCAATAGGGTGTTCAGGGGACCCACCCAGGAAGTCTGTTAACAAGAGTGAGAAGGACCTTTGACACTGGGAGGACTACATCCATACCTGCCTTTGTCTTTGCTGGATAGACTGGCTTAGAAGCAGGAAATTACTGAAATAAAAAATATCTTACTGAAGGAATCCCTGAACACAAATTTTACTTCTTTACCTAATGGATGAAAGGAAGGTTGACAGGATTGTAAAACAAGTGGAGGAGGGAGTTACTCTGACATTACTGCATACATTCACAGGTCCAGAAACAGGTCTTTCCAAACAGGGTGACTAGATGCCACTGTTGAAAGCACGGCTTGACTGCAGTATTGCCAGGTCTGTGTGGTCATGAATCAGGTTTTAAAAAATAACAAGGTTGACTTAAAATCAGAGGCTGTCACAGAAAATACATATTCAGACCTCTTTGGGTTGCTTTTTTTGTGTCAGCCTTCATAGCATATTCTGCTTCACATTTTTTGTGATTATCTTCAAACATAAGGCAAAGAAACTTAGAGAAGCAGAGCTTCTCCATCAATTAATTTCCTGATGCTGACAACTGGGACTTTCAGAATAGCTTCCAAATACCATCAAAGAAACTGTGAGAGCTGGCAGCTAATATTGATACAGTGATCCTCTCCACTTCCTTTAGCTGATTTCTATGGGAGAAGCTTTGGTCCCATTCACTTTATGTTATTGACTGTGATTTATCTGTTGCCCATCGGGTAACGCAGAGGTGGTGGTAAAAGCCCTCTTGCCTCATTAGGATTTTTCTCCCAAAGCCACATGGATATTGTTTTGGAGAGCTTTTATCTTTGCACAAAGGAAATGAAGCAAAGATACGAGTTGGCAGTCTTCCGTCACTGAAATCAAAGCATGTGCTCCCTAACATTTACTTACAAAACATGGAGAAAAAAGCTGCTGATGTTCTGCTATCAATTTCCTAACCCACAGTCTTGTTACTCTCCTCAGTTTGACAAGACAATCATCAGACATTGAAAGCACTATGGTGAAAAAGCAGCTCTCAGGAGCTAACCCTTCTACATGCCTCTAATGCTTGGCATTTAGTTACACTGTGCTTTCACTTTCTTAAGATGGCCCGTGATTATGCATCCCTTAGTGTATTAGTCTACTATCCAGCCATCCTAGTCATTAAAATCTGTGTCAAGTTTAGATAAGCAGCATTCCCATGCTTACATTATTATTACATCTTAGCTTTGCAGGTAGCAGAGCAAAATGGCAGATACTAATAAACTCTGGGCAGTCTCCATCTTCCAGCCTATTAAGCTATCATATCTTTATGCTCTATTCCCCAGTCAATTCAAAACGACCATAAACTCCTCTGGGTAAAAGTAGCTCCTCCATAGATCATCATATGCATAATTCAATCATATATATATAAATAGCAAAGCCCCTAATTAGTAAAGCCTCCCAGGGGCTTTGTTTCTCACTACTTGCATTAATGCATTATTAGAAACCTTAATATTGTCAACAATCCTCTAAGATTTTGAGGGCAAAATTAATTTGGGGAACTCCTTGCCATAATAAATTATTAAAGCAATCTGAATGGTAAGATTAAAAGAAAAAGTATTAGAGCTTCTACAAATTAGAATTGCCCTGCATCTATCTTTGTGCTATTTAGGAAGAAATAGAACTAGTGTTTAGTCCTGTGCCTTTTCCATTTTCTGACAGAAAGCAGAACTCAGCTTGAAACATTTTCATGATTTATTTTTATTTGGCCTGCAAAGAACCACTGGAATATGGAAGAAGTAGAGAGGTAGAATGAAGTGGCAGAAGAGTTAATAGTGGAGTAGCAAGAACTCCTATATTGTGTACTACATGTATCAACAATCTGGTAAGGGTATTGAGTTGTGATGTAACCAAAATAGCAGAGAAATTCACTGTGTAGTTTATTTAGAAACCATGACAACTGTGAACCTATAGCTGTGAATGAAAATGAGAGCACTGATGCCTATGAAATGTTGAAAAACGCAAGAAAATATGTTACTGCAAAAAAATCCTCATTCACATTTGGCATTCTAAGTTAGCACTATTAGTGTGACAAGTATAAGGAAATAGATCATAGAATCATAGAATGGCTTGGGTTGGAAGCGACCTCACAGATCATCTAATTCCAACACCCCAGCCATAGGCAGGATCACCTCTCACCAGATCAGGTTGCCCACAGTCCCATCCAACCTTGCCTTGAACACAGCCAGGGACGAGGCATCTGCAACCTCCCTGGGCAGCCTGCTCCAGTGCCTCACCACCATCATAGTGAGGAATTTCTTCCTAAGATCTAATCTAAATTTACCCTCTTTTAGCTTGAAACCTTTCAATCTTTTCTAGGGGTGGTGACTAGAGTCACTCATATGCCACAGGAAACAGCTATATTAAACCTCCACTTTAGGGTTCAGCTGACATCAAAATTCTAAATAACAGATAGCATTATATATATATACATAATATATTAAATATGTTATATATATACAATATGATATTTACTGTGAAAAAATGCAAAGAACATTATACTGCCACCGATAACAACTGTATTAATGAGACTTGGAGAGATAACTTCTCTATCGAATTTTGCAGTTGTGGTTTCATCCAGAGAGAACTGAGGAATAAGGACAAATGAGATAAATGTTGATGAAAGAAGAAAACAAATTGAAAGATGTGGCTCTGCCTATCCTGACTGGAGAAAAATGTTCACTTTTTTATTCACTGGAATAAAAAAGGCATAAAACCTGAAAGAAATACAAGAAACACCTTTTATTAAAATCTTAGAAATATTAAATTAGTCTATCATGACCGTTACCAAACACAGGTGTCACAGCTGAGAACAAAGTATAAATGGGGTAGGCTGTTTACATCATTATTGAGTTTTATGACTATTAATTCAAAGGTTTGCTATAATACTGGAAGAATGAGGGGTTTTTTCTGCTCTGTGGACTTTCAGAAATCTTTAAACATTAAAGGGCTGGATAATACAATTGACCTGTTCCCATGGAACTCCTGTAGTTCTTTGCTCTTTTGGCTGAAGCATTTGTTTTTTGCCCCTTAGAGTAAGTGGATCTTGGATCTAGCCTTGAAGATCAGTTTTCAGTTTCTGTCAGTGTTCAGAAGACTTTATCTAAAGGGTCATTCATTGACTCTGGTGCTTCACTGTAGCAAAAGGCCTGGATCCAAAGCACACAGCCGAAT
Organism: Upupa epops; assembly: GCA_013397515.1. NCBI lineage: Eukaryota > Metazoa > Chordata > Aves > Bucerotiformes > Upupidae > Upupa > Upupa epops. The sequence goes on from VZRI01011513.1 coordinate 58,784, forward strand.
GTGGTGAGTCTGGTTATAGAGAACCAGGTGACAGAAACCATTGGTCTGTTCTGCTTTTAAACTTTTCCTGTACTAGTACGTGCAGAATCCTTTAAGCACAGGGTGTATAAGTAACCAAAACATTGGCCAGTGGCATGAAAGCAAAATGAGAGTATGACTTTTGTATCACCAGGTCTTCAGTGCATGCCTAACTAGCTTGTTTCAGGAATAAAGCCATCAGTCCCCTGTGCATTACTGTCATCTCCATCTGGCAGATTAGTCACAGAATCCCTCAACCTCATACCCAGCTGCCTGCAGATGCCTCCTTGTTACTTATGCTGATACTTTGACATACAAGCTGTAGGCCTGGGGGAGCTGGCTATCCCTGACTGAAAGAAGCGAATAGCAAAATGGGGCACTAGCCAGTTCATACGGACAGTTTTTAAATTGGACTACTTCCCATGAAGTTTTGAAATGTCTTAGAAATTCCCCAAGGAGTTTCGTCTTTTGTGTTTTGACATGGAGAGGGGCATCTTGTCTCTGTGCAGATTTTTTGGGAGAAAGTCATGTGTGTGGAGAAACAAATTCAAGGCTGCAAAGTCACTTCAGGTTTTTTGCAATTCACTATCTGCCAAGTGCTGGTAACTGTGAAGTGAAACTGAAGTGATCCAAGAACTTCCATCTTTGTCAAAAAAGACTTGTCAAGTGTTTCTGGGGACTGACTTAAAAGGTGCTACAACTCTCAGCTTCTTGCTTTGGGGTTGCTGATCTGTAGACTAAAATGTAAAGAAGTACTGCTGTTTGATCCACTGTGTAAACTCGTGATTACTGTGAAAGGAGATAAAAGTTACAGGTTGCTGGAAGGAGAATGGGATGGAAAACCCTTGAGATGACGAAGTTCTAAAGGGCAGATTAATGAGGGGAGGGTAGTTGCTGTCAGGAGTTCAATTAGTGACTGCAGATAAAGGAGAATACGAGTTTCAGGAGTAGCTACTCTCAAAATTCAGACTTTCGAGTCTACTTTTGCCTCTGCTGTGTCACAGAAACTGAGACTGAATTCTCCACTGTTGCATTTGGAGGCAATATTGCATATCAGACAAAAAAAAACCCATGGTCAGGATTAGTAGGTAAGACCATACCTATCACCACTGTAGCTGTCAAGTGGGCTATGGAGATAATATCGCTATTTTTAATTTTGGGAGTCGTTTCCAATCTTCTGTGCGTAAGTATTTGTGAAAATTGGAACAGATGTTTTACATTGTTCAATAACTTTTAAACAGAGGAAGAGACAAGTATATGAATCAAACCTGATAAACAACGGCTTGCACCTTGAAACTACAAGATCGGTGAGTGCTCTTCTCTGTGTGAATGGCTCTGTCTGACAGCAAAGCTGCCCTGTGGGAGTAATGAGACTGGATATATGAATTTACTGTAACGGTTCTCTCCTCTCAGAAGAAAAAACATCCCCTTTTTTTCCATCAGTAATGTCTCTGTGATCTGATGCAAAAATTTTTAAATGATGTGTCTGTTCCTCTCTCTGCAAAAATAAAAGATGAGAAGCTGAGAGATAACATAGATCATGTTTGCTTAGTGCTTGGAAGATAAAAATTACTGGCTCTGAGATGTTCTTTCTCCTCTGGCTGTTTAGGATGTGGGAAGCCAGTGGGTGGCTAGGACAGAACACCCACTCCCAGAAAAGCAGCATATGTCTCCTATACATGATCCACCTTATTGCAAGACCCTGTGTTGTATATTTTAGGGTGTGATGTTGCATTCAGCTGTGATGCTGGAGCTTCTGACTCTTACAGGAAGTGTTAGGTACCCTGAGAACCTTTCTCCACGAAACCCTTCAGTGCTGCAATGTTCCATCCAAATTTCCCTATCTAAGACAATTACTGCCAGACTAAATGTTTTCTTCTTTAGTAGTGTGGTCTATAGTGAGATCCAGAAAAGGTCACTTTGCCCCTTCATCCCAAATTGTACAGAATCCATGACATCACAGTATTTATATGATTTTATTTTGTGTGGCTGAGACTCACTAAAGCAGGCCATCAATAGAAGGTCTATAGTCAATGAGTAGACAGGAGACAACAGTGGCTGTCAGGGTGTCTACTGCACACTAATGCTGGTTTGCGTGTGCAGCAGAGAAATAATGTGCCCCATGCTGTCTTTATCAGCAGCCTCAGCTGATTTCCCTTTCCCTGTCTCCATTCTTCCTAAGAAACTGGGATTTCATGTTGTCCAGGGATAGCCATGGGTGTCTAGCCTGCATCCACCAAGTCACATCACCCTGGGATTGTACTTGAGCTGCTGGGGAATCACTGATGGCTCCAAAGGCACAGCTGCCCTGCCAGCTACATGTACCATCAGTCCTAATGAATTTGTAGGGAACAGCGTTCTTGAACTTAAATTGTTTTGTAAAATACTTGGCAGAGATATAACCATTAAGCAGTAAGGGAGCATTTAACTGTCTTTATATGCCCAAGTGTTTTCACATCATGTCAATGCCTTAGCAGGAGCTAATGATACATTTATTAAGCTGGACAATAAATGTGGGCAGATCACCTACGAGCTGTAGTGAAAAAAGAGTCTAGATACGTTAAGATTTGTGAGATGTCTTTTGCTTTCATTTTCTCACATATTCTGAATATTTTTTAATTTCAGGTTTTGGATGAAAAGCTTATTTTTGTGAAAGTGCATGCACCTTGGGAAGTGCTGTGCACATATGCTGAGACTATGCACATCAAATTGCCTCTGCAGCCCAATGACCTGAAAACCCGAGAGTCAGCTTTCAACTGGTTCAGTAGACGTTTCAGAGTGGATGAAAATGTCATCAAACCTGAGCAAGAGTTTTTCACTGCCCCTTTTCAAAAGGAACACATATCCAATTTTTATATTCAAGATAAAGACACGTTTTTCAATCCTGCAACGAGAAGTCGAATTGTAAGTCTACAGTGTATTTCTACCATTTAATCTTAAAAATCAGTGCAGATACCTCCATGAAAGCATACTGAAAATTTTGAAATATTTCTGATGAAGTAGCCATCTGCCAATTATTAAACAGTCTGGAAAACGCAGAAGGAAAAAATTCCTGACGTTTGTCCCATTTCTGTTCCACCTGAATTTAAAGAAGGAATTTGAATGGTTCATATACCCTGTGCACTGCTTGTCTGCATTACCTCTTACTAACTTGATTATAATAGCATAGAATCATAGGATGGTTTGTGCTGGAAGGGACTTCAGAAGTTACTTATTCTTGCCTCACTGCGGTGAACAGGAACTTCTTTAATTAGAACAGGTTACTCAGAGCACCGTCTCACCCTGACCCTCAGTGTTTCCAGAGATGGGGCACTGACCACCTGCCTGGGCAAACCTTTCAGTGTTTCACCATTCTTACTGTAAAAAATGTCTTCCTTAAATCTAGTCTAAATCTAACCTCCATTATTTTAAAACCATTACCCTTTTTCCTATCTCAACAGATCCTGCTAAAAAGATTATCACAATCTTTCTCATACCCCTCCCATAATTACTGGAATATCACAATAAGGTCTCCCCAAAGCTCTCTTCTCTCCAGGCTGAACAACACTAATTCTCTCAGACCTGCCTCGTAGCAGAGGTGCTCTGCACATCTAATTATTTCTGTGATCCTCCTCTGGACCTGCTCCAACAGGTCCATGTCTTTCTTGTGATGAGGCCTAAAGAGGTGGGGTGGTAATTTAGCAGGGGTCTTATCTGAGTAGAGAACTGGTGAAGAATCACCTCTCTCAACCTGTTGGCCATGTCTTTTTTATGTAGCCAAGGACACAGTTGGCTTTCTGGGCTGTAAATACTCATGTCCAGCTTTTCATCCACCAGTACTCCCTAAGTCCTCTGCAGGGCTACCCTCAATCACATCATATCTCAGCCGGTATTGATTTCAAGGATTGCCCAAATTCAGTTGCAGGATTTTGTACTTGTCCCTATTGAACCTCATGAAGTTCCCACTTCTCAATCTTCTGGTCCCTCCAGATGGTATCCTGTCCTTCAGTTATGTCAACTGCACCATTTAGCTTGGTGTCATCTTCATACCTTCTGAGGATGCACTCAATCCTACTGTCTATATCATTGATGAAAATGTTAACAGCACTGGTCCCAAGATGGACTTCTGAGGGACATCACTTGTCACTAATCTCTAAATGGGCATCAAGCTGTTCACCACTGCCCTCTGTATGAGAAGAGCCAACTTATCTACCAGAGAGTCCACCCATGAAATCCAGCTCTTTCCAATTTAGAATGAAGGATGTTGTGGGATACCATGTCAAAAGCTTTACAAAATTCCAGATAGATCACATCAATAACTCTTCCCTTGTCTACTGGTGTAGTCAGTCACTCCATGATAGACTAGGTTAGTCAGCAGAACTTGCCATTGGTGAAACCATACTGGCCATCTCAAATCACATCTCCGTCCTCCATGTGCCTTAACAGAGCTTCTCAGATTATTTGTTCCTTGATCTTCCCTGACCCAGAGGGGCAGCTAACAATGTGGTAATTCACAGGGTCCCCCTTTTTTCCCTTCTTAACAATGGGTGCAAGTCACTAGCGATTCCACCTAACCTGCTGTGACTTTTCAAATGTCATGAAGAGTGGTTTAGCAACTACATCAGCCAATTCCTTCAGAATTCTGGGATGCATCACATCAGTCCCATAGACTTTTTTATGTTCAGGTTCCTCATTTGGTCCCCTCAGTCCCCATCTTGTGGTCCATCCATTTAAGATGTGTGGGAGGAGAGGCTGCCAGTGAAGACTAAGACACAAAAGTTGTTGAGTACCTCAGCCTTCCTCTTGTCTGTTGTTACTAGCTAGCCAGTCTTGCTTATCAGGGTGGTACACCTTCTTTGTTCTGAGCCAGATATAGATATGTGTTATTTCTTTCAGGTTGCAAAAGACATAAAACTATTTTATACATTTCAGGTTCATTTTATTCTGTCCCGTGTGAAATACGCAACAAAAAACAACGTGAAAAAGTTTGGTATTAACAAGTTACTGGACACTGGAATCTACAAAGCAGCATTTCCCCTTCATGATGTAAGTGCTTGTAACTAAAATATGTTTCTAAATAATGTAGGAACTATATCAGCAGGGTTTATATAAAAACATACAAGTAGTATTGATTGCTTTACCCCTTAACTAGTTATTATATCCACATGCTAGAAGAGGACATAAGAGATTTTCTTCCAAAGCGCTGTGGTTAAAAATGTAGTTCCATACCTGAAAATCAAAGTGTTTCATTTAGGATGTATTTAATTTGCATTCTCTAGGAGATGTAGTTCAGTGAACTGTTTGACCTAAGTAATAGTCCCCATGATGTACTGAATCATCAGTTCTAAATGAATTTAAACACTGTCCTTTTTCAATATTAAAACTCCTATCAAATATCAACGTAGTTAATAAAGATGTAGACTATGATTCATCTTAGGATGCATGACAGTCTGACACAGTGAGAAACATTCCCTCAGTTCCCAAACATTGTGACAGGTGTAGGGATACTGCAGGGATGCAGGGACATTTTTGCAGGAAGACTCTCCCACCAGTCCACACGGAGTCATGCAGACAGAAGCTAAACTGGGATTTACTTCGCCTTGCAATAATAAGAAATACAACTTATAAGGAAGAAAGTTGTACTGAAAACTGTTTTGAATACAAAGGCTAACATTATCAGGGGAGGAAAAACGAAGTAGAGAAAAAATTAAACCTCAGAGTATTTGACTAAGGGAAAACTCCACGTGAGGCTGCAGTAAGCAAAGGCTGACGACAGATTTTTTGCATTATGTCTATTACATAGCCACACGCACACAGCTCCTCCCTATCAGAGCCTTTATTCTGTGTCTGAGGTGTGGTCTGTTGCGAAGATACTGAGAACACGGTCAGGAATGCTAACTGCTTTGGCTGTTTGGACTCTGCTTAAAATATTCAGGAGGAAATCTCAAAGGAAATCTTTAAGGCAGAATCAAGACAAATAATGTTTTTTATAAGTAATCCAAAGCTTTACAGGATAGAATTAATATCATAGTGACTAGCCACTTTGAAGGTTTCCTTTGAAAGATTTAAAGCATGCCTTGTGGGCTATTCTATCATTACATGGGGAATTTGGACTCAGTATGCCTGGTAATTAATGACTGTCTTTTTATAAAATTAAAATCCTGTATCACAGCTATTCTGAAAATCAAAAGCAGCCTACAGATTTCTGCAAATGTCACTTTTCTCACTGTATCAGAGATACAGAATGGAAAATTCCCTCAAATAAAGTAGGCTTTATTGAAATAGGTTTTCAAATATCCTAGTAAAAAACACAATGTGAATTCTCTTTTAAATTTAAAACAGAAACTAGAAGCCCTGGATTTATCACCCAGACTTTCCAGTCTTTGTTCCAGTACAATATTATTTTGAAGCAAAGCATATTATCTTGTTAAAGCTACTTAAAATCAATGTTAATTCAGTCCTGTGTTCTAATTAGAATGGATCCTTTTCTGTTGTCTGTGACTAAGCACCAAGTCACTAACATGTGCTTAAATTTAAGCTCATTACGAGTGTCTGTTATTTTCAGCTCACATGTGCGGAGTGTTTCCATAAGTATTCAGTGCTTTTCTGGCCACCTCCTACCCTGAATCCTGGTGCTGTTCCAGAGCTGCCTTGGGCTCCTTTTTGGGACTTGCAGTGAGACTGTGGGCTAAAAGGCTACTCCAAGCTCTGGATACATGGCATGGGGTTGTCAGAGATGAGATCTATGCTGCTTAGATTAATGGTATCTTCTTTCCATACTCTCTGTTTTGCAGTCTAGTTTTAGGCACCCATCCGCTGATCCCAACTGCCCAAGTGAACGCTATCTTCTCTACAGAGAATGGGCTCATCCTAAAAACATTTTCAAACTGCAGCCCCTGGATTTTATCAGGTTGGTCTAATGGGGGCTGAATTAACACAGAGGGAATAAGAAATTTACACGACAGGACTGTTTTGGGGGATGCTAAAGAGAAGGCATCCAGTGCTGAAGGCAGATACATAGGCACAGCATACGCAGAGCACAATTTCATGATAAAATAATTCATGAAAAGGCAACCACTCAAAATTGCAAGGTATGACCTTTCTCTATTTTTCCATTTTTTCCCTCCTTTCCTGTCCTCTTGTAAAGGTGATAATAGAAATACTCACTTGTAACACTTCTGCAAACCCAAAGTTCAAACTGGAAGAATAGGACCATATGATTTGGCACAAACTATCTGAAGGTAAAGTGCCATTTGAAACAGAAATATGAATTTACTTGCATTGCAGAAAAAATCCTTTCCCCTCCACAGGAAATACTATGGAGAAAAAATTGGAATCTACTTTGCTTGGCTTGGCTTTTACACTAATATGCTGATCGTGGCTGCGTTTGTAGGAGTTGTCTGTTTTCTGTATGGATACCTGACAAGGAACCACTGCACATGGAGGTAACTGTCCAGGCCTATTTTAATATCATGAAACTTTGATCAGTGCAATTTTTGATGAGCTGCAAGAGGGAGGATGTGCAGCGTACACTACGTAATAAAAAAGGCAAAATGAAAGGGCCTGAGAACAACAAAAGTTGTGGATTTGAAAGTGAAGGCATATAATATAGAAGTAATGAATGTCCACGGGCTGTTACAGTGATAGACATTTGAGAATCTGTTTATCTTCTTTTATGGTTCGCACTAAGTTCACCACACGTAGCATAGAAACACAAAGCATGACGATCAGTGGTCAATACAAATTGCCATAGTGGATAGTTTTCACTGATGTAATTATTAAAGGAGATTATAAAGATTTTGGAATAAAAATGACAGAATTTCCTTCCTCTGTTTTGTGACAAGAGGAAAAGCAACAGAAGAGGGGGCTTCGGCTGCCTGGGATACTTGGGAAGGAGAGGCAAAGCCATGACAGAGCTTCCCTCATGAGACATGACAAAACTCAACTTTAGCACAATGATCCAGGGAAAAAACACCTGGGTCACTATGCCAGATCTGCTGCAGGCCATCTCCCTTCTAAAAGTGGATTTATAAAACATGCTGAAGAGCTGTTCCATAGATCTGTGGCAAATTTATACCCGTCTAGCCTTATGTGTGTATTATCATCTAGTTAAATAGTTTATCTCCCTCCAGATTGCTTACCTCGCTGATGTATTTATGGAAAGCAATTATATCACATTTCAGCCTTCACCATACTAGGTTAGTGCAAGCTAGTTAGATGTCAATTCTTTTGCCATTTCCTAAGAGACAGAGCTTCCATTCCTTGAATTATGCTAGCAACTTCCTTGTGCATGTTTTCTAGTCTGATCCCTTTTTGAAGACCATTGATTCTAGGTAGCCATTTCAGTTCTGCAGCTGTTCTTTGCTCTAGTAGGCAGTGTTCTTCTTCCATGCACTTTCTATGATAGTTTGAGTTTCCTATGAAAGAGTGCAAGGTCTTTGAAGAATTGCTTTATTTTTGATGTGAGCAGTTTTGAGAATGACCACCACATACAAGGGGTTGAAATAATTTTCCTCCTGTGTCATCCATTTTTGAGATCAGAACTAGACATGGAAATGGGGATGTTGTGCCGGGGCAGGGGGAGGCATTCTGAGAGCAGATCACTGGTAAATTATTTCTCTGTTCCTTGAGATTACTGCACCGTCCTCGTGCAAAAAAGGACTAAAAAATGTAGTATTGGTGAGTGACTGACTAGTTTTGTTTTTAGCCAAGAAGTATGTGATCCCAACATAGGAGGTAATATCATAATGTGCCCTCAGTGTGATAAAGTATGTACCTTCTGGAACCTCACCATCACTTGTGAATCATCCAAGGTAACTACATTTCCAGCTTATAGACATGCTATTGAACTCTAGTCATACTTTCTCCAGTAGTACTTATACAATGGTCTTACTCCTCCTCTAATGTCCTGCAGGATTACTAGAACTGTGCAAGTAGCTGTTTTGACAGAGTGACTGAACTTTTAAAAGGGAAATCAATATTGATTGTTCTAACTTGATCTTAGATGAAAAATATAGGGATTTTCAAAGATCAGATAAAAATAGGGTCTTTTTTTTATTTCACGTAGCCACCAAATATTTGATACAGGAATAAAGTGTTTTAAAGGTTCAGTTACTAATGGCTTTATTCAGGGGCTCTGAATCAATTTTGCTAAGGAAATGTTTAAGTCTTGTTTTGGCATTTCTAAATTTTGCGCCCTCCCTCTCCAAATATGTTATCCATGCCTCAAATTTGACCCATGTTCTCAAGGAGGACAAGGGTACAGAGAGAGGCTGATGCTTGGTCATGACAGAGACTGTGACATGTCTGTGACCTCTTAGCTGTGACACAGCCAGTCTTTTGCTGAATTCCCGTCTAGAGGAACTTCTTCCAATACCTTGTCTCACTAACCTTTTGCCATACCATGTTAGCCTGTTGTCATTCCTTTCCATAGATTGGAACACTCCTAAAATTGTAATTTGTCAACAACTCCTCCAAAACGATCTCATCCTGCATGCGTTGCTTCAGCACACTTACAGGGTAAAAGAAATAAGAATGCAGGGAAAAGGCTGTGATGGAAAGAAAAGGCAAATCGTAGCCACAGAGGTATCTCATCAGAATGTGGTTTTGCTAATCAGCTTGATTTGTTGTCATCCTGCTCATGAGAAGTAGATGTGTCCATTGCCATTTGTGGCTGTATTAAAAATATGGAACTCTATATAAAGTTCCCAGACCAGAAGCACTTTGTTCCTCTTCCTGTATGGCAGATGGAAGGAAGTTTGATTGCATACTATTAATTTCACTATCCTCTGGCTGCATATAGTGTTAATTCTGGGCTTTGTATTTAGTTCTCCTAATTTACTGGAGGGCTTGTACATTGATGGAAATTGAGGAAAAGTTATCAATGAGGATTGTTTATTAAACTATATAAAAGCTACCAATCAGCATGTTCAGCAAGCAACCCACTGGCTCAGTGTAGGAGAAAAAAAAAGGTCAAATATATTTTAAGTCTTCTTTTTTCTGTTCCATTTTTCCAGGAACTCTGTATATTTGATAGCTTTGGAACACTGGTGTTTGCAGTATTTATGGGAATATGGGGTAAGTGAATTTCAGCAACTGTGGTTTGTCATCTAATTTTGGCCAGGTCTCCAGCATCAGCCAGCAAAACACGGATAAATTGACAACAACTTCATTTTCTGGTACTCGAGAATTCACTAGTAGCTAGTTCTGTGGAAGACCTGTGAAAGACAGGAATTCTTTTTTCTCATCATAAGAAAGCAGAAAATTGTAGAGCTTTAAGTTGTTCATTGGTGTCTGTTTGTTTTGTTTGACTTGGAGAAAAGTCCAAGAGATGCAGTTAGGGCTGCCTCATGTTCATGAACAGGAGCTAGCCACAGGCTTAAGGGTATATGGCGGATGAGGTGGTTTTTTCCAGTCTTGAAGCTGCTTGTGTCTATTGACAGCTGTGTGACTGCACAGAGCAATTGAAAAATAGTCATTTATTACATTTCCCAGGATTCTTTTCTTCCCGTCTTTATTTAAGAAACTGAGTGCAACAAGTATGGCAATTGCAAGCACTAGATTTATCTTTTAGCAGAGAAAACGTATCTGAAACACAGATTTTTCCCAAGGGTGAAACCCCTTGGTGCTGTATTCAGGGGATTAGGCAAGGTTTATTTTCCCAGAAACAGTTTCATTTGTCATATCAGCGACTTTGTTAACTGACTTTTATTGCACTGTCTTATCCAGAAATAACCAAAAGAAGTTCAGCATTAGGTCTGTATAAAGAGAACTGTAGAGAAAATAACTGGGGTCACATTTTGAATTCATATGCAGGCTGTCAAGAACACGTAATTTCTTTCTTTGTAAAACACATCGTATTTTAATTTTCCCATAATGGCCTCAGCTGCTTCGAAATAGCTACTGTTATTTTGAATAAGAAATATAAGGTGAAACATACAATTTCTAAAAGAAGATTTCTTTCAAAATATACTCTCAAACCAAATTGCCAGCAGGAAAGTCTCTAAACAAAAGACTGTTTGATACTAATGTAATCTTCTCCTGCCATCTGAGTACTTAATTTGTTGGCAATTTGCCTTTTAATTAAAACTGCGTTTCCTATTTGGACAAATAGTTACAAGAATAATAATTACAAAGTTAAGCTGCATGGTTATAGTGATGGCTGCAAGGTCATATTAGCATTCTTGTCATAAGTCCACTAGATAAAGAGGTGAAATGTATTACAGACAATCAGTCCAAATTGTACTGCATCCAAATGACCCATGGTCCTGATGCAATTCCAGCTGTAATTTTCATCTTGCTCTAATACTTTTGTATACCTCCTGGTCCAAAACCATTAAAGTAATGTTAAATTTTATACATCCATCATGGCATCATTATCATTAATACACTTTTAATAAATATAACCTTTTTTTAGCATATTCCCTTCAAAGATCTTAAACCACTATATAATACCATGGAATCTGTACTCAGAGATTAGCCCTTTATACCTTTAATGTTCTAGACCAAAAATTCTACTGCTTCTCCCATGATGGTATGATGAGTGGTCATGGCAAAAGTCATGAGCAATAAGTAGTTCCACTTGTTGCTCTCCCTGAACGAGATGAGTTAAACAAATATATGTTCTCCAGCAAAGGCATTTCTTTTCAGACCTTCATGACATAGCTCCAGAGGCAGAATACCTGAGCCGTACTGAATGGCATTATTGAAGGACACACAAAAGGGGACACCATAGATTACCAACATGAGGTAGCATTACCACTAGGATTTCCTGATACTGAAACGTCATTTGTTTCCACTTGCTTAAATGCTGACTCAAAAGGCTAATGCCAAGTCCAGCAGCAGCTTCTTCCCAGCTCCTAAAGACATGACTTAGCTGCTGGCTCATTTTACCTAGTAGTTTTCTTTTTCCTGGGGAATGTTATGTGCCCTTCTTCCACTGTTAGCACAGAGGCTATCACATAAAGAGGCCCTGCACTTCTGGACTAGCCAGCAGCAGCTGAATTTGCATCCAGAGGAAATCAGTACACCCTGTAGCTTCCTGTGATTTGGGTTGGGCAGCAGTTAGAGGTTTATGGAAAACTAATCCAGATGTTCTGCAGAAAGCATGTGTAATCCTCTGGGGTACTGCTTGGAATTGCCTTTGTTGTGCTTCTAAGCACAAAGTAACAGAGAAGTCCTTGTGAAAGAGGCCAACGAATGATCAAGGGAGGAGGGTTTCCTAGAGTTTTGCTTTTGTGCAGATGTCAAGGTCATCTCACAGCCCAACCCATGGAGTATTCTCTTTTTCAGATACTTTAGGCTTTATTGACCACACCTGATATTGGCAATAACCTCTAATGTTTGTACTAGCAAGTGCATGCCATTGCTGTTTCATCATCCAGGATGAGAGGCTAAACTAATTAAAAAATCTTTTAGGGTTAATTACTCCCAGACAGAGGAGATACTGACTCCTCCTGAATGCAGTGCCATGGAACCACTCGTTTAGTCTGCAGATGCCCTGGGGAGCATAATACTGACACCCATCTTCCTGGGCTCCTCTCAGCTGCCTTAGTTGGGTCTGTCTTTGCCTCTGCTGCCAGGTGCCCCTGCATTATGCCTCAGGACAAGGTAATGAGTTTGGCTGGATTCATGTCTGGTCAGTGTCACATAGGTCTCTGTTGACCTAGTCTGCCAGTGCTTCCAGTTAAAGGAGCACAGACAGGGCAAACTCCTAGCCTGCCCCAGAGAGCTCCTAAGCATCATGTCATTCAAAAAGAGCTGCAGTCCCTTCAGATTCATGCTAGCAGAGGAGGAAAGACAGTTGTGTTTCAGCCACTTTACGTGAACTATGACTCATTTTTGTAGTTTGCAAACGGATAATTTGTCCACACAGAAACTGAGGATCGAGTGAGCATGAGCTTTTCTTTGTGGCGGCTTTTGGCATACTGCATTCTTCTTTTCTAGAAGACCTGCACTTTCCAGTATTTTGTCCTCACCCATCCAAGCAAATTGCTCTCTTATGCATCACATGGTAACTTCTCCAAAAGCAGCCTGTAATATAAAAACCAAAATGCCATACTCCAACCTTCAGCACAAAACAAAGTGATCTTTTTTTGTAGCATGTGCTTACACCACCATTTACCCCAAGATTCTCTCAAAGTACCTACATATGCAAAGAAATAATTCCATAAAGAAGTAGCTGTAGTTATTTCCACCACCACATTAGCCAGTATAGGGTTTTTCCACATCTGTGGAAATCTTATGAAAAACTGAGCCACTTGTTACAGCCTAGTGGGTCCAACAGTACTATACATTTGTCTATCTTCTGCATAGTTACCTTGTTTCTGGAGTTCTGGAAGCAACGGCAAGCAGAACTGGAGTATGAATGGGACACAGTAGAGTACTTGGAGCAAGAAGAACAAGTTCGCCCAGAATACGAAGCTCAGTGCACTCACGTAGTAGTGAACGAAATCACGCAGGTAAGGAGTACTTTGGGAACTGGTGATGACTACTGCAATAGACATGTTGTGAGAGGACACTGTGAAAATGATGAGTCTGGACTGAAGCTGTATAAATCAGCAGTGCTTCAAGGACAACTGATAAGCTGGCCTAGCAATGTTGAACTTAATAAGTACAGATACATGAGAATTTATACTGAACTGTAGGTACTTTAAAGTAGTTGCTTGTTTGAGGAGCTTGCACTGCTGAGGTTACTGCACCATAAATAAACAGAAGCATGCATTGTCTCCATCTTAGGAACCTCAAGTCTACTGTATTAAATCTCCCAAGAAAGAATTCAGTGTTGCCACCAGAGGCCAAGATCACAGAGCATTTGCTACTTTTGCCTAAGACTGCATCAGGAAAAATGGTGGAATAAAGGGGAAGATGTTGCATTTTGTATCATGCCGAGACTTCTTTTTGACCAAAGATGTTTCTGCTTCAAGCATTTTAAAATAGGTATTGTTGCTAAGTGCATGTGGATACAATTGCACTTAATAACAGGAAATTCACAGGGATGGGGATAATCCTCATTTCAATGGAATTTGATTTATATTTATGAGGGTCTCCATTTAGATCTCTATTTATTATACATTTTTAGTAGCTTTAGCTTCTGTAGTTCACTCCAGCTCAGCTTTCACTTTTTATTATTCTCTGTCAATATATTAGTCTGGTGTTTATTTAGTCATCTGCATTGCTTTCACATTCCATTATAATTTATTATTAGTATAATAAAATTATGCCAATTTTATTAGAGGGCAGTTAAACATTTCAAAATTAACTGCTATAGTTAAAACTATCCTATCTAAGATCTTCCTTTTGTATCTTATACCACAAAGATTGGTTCTGTTTAAAAGCTTATAAGCCTATGCCACTTTTTATGTATCACATCATAGCTGGAAAATTCCTTTCTAGTTCAAAGAGTGAAGAATTTGGTAAAGCATAATGATTTTGATCCTCAGAAATCCTATAAAGTCTCAGTAAATTTTCACATGACTTTACTGAGGTAGGCATTTTCTTGGAAAAACCATCCCATTGTTCCTATGGGATAAATCAAGAATACAGAAACTAGACACCAAACTTTTTAGTGCCTGCTAATTTTAGGCAATGAGATTTGAAAGTCTCAGATGCTATGATCAACCAAGAAGAATTGGTCCATTCAAAAGGACCATGCACCATGTCATAGCTAGAAACAGTTAACAGAAGTAATTTTTTACCTTAGGATGGGCAGAATAAAAGGCAGACAGCCATATCAGGCAAGACTTCTGAAATCATGAAAAAATATGAGTTTTCTGGATGATAAAGCAGGAAAGGAAAAAAATCCAGGCACTTTCCCTGCCCTCACTATCATAAGGGGTTGAATTGGAGCACATATGAAAAAATACATGAAGAAAAGACTGGGTGCGTGCTTGGTCTGTTTATAAATCTTTTACAGGAAGAAGAACATATCCCCTACACTGCCTGTGGGAAGTGCATGCGGATGACTTTCTGCACAAGTGTGGTCTTCTTCTGGGTAAAGTCCTCTTATTCTTTCACATCATTAATTCAGTTCACTAATAAGTGTCTAAACAAAGATGATCCTGAACTGAACAGAAGGTAACAAGGAACAGCTTTAGATAGATTTCCACCCAATGAATAAATGATGTCCACAGATGTCCACCTGCAGGAAGAAAGTAACTGTGCACTCATTAGTAACTAAGCACTCATTAGCATTTATTCAATAAAATATACACAAGTGCAATCCTTGATATCAACAGAGGCTGAGATATGATGTGATTGAGAGCAGCCCTGCAGAGAAGAACTTCAGGGTGTGCTAGTGAATGACAAGCTGGACATGAGCCAGCAATGTGCATTCACAGCCCAGAAAGCCAACGATGTCCTTGGCTGCATGAAAAAACCCATGGCCAACAGGTCGAGGGAGGTGATTCTTCACCACTACTCTGTTAAGACCCCACCTGGATTACTGACCCCAGCTCTGGAGTCCTCAGCACGATAAAGACATGGACCTGTTGGAGTGGGTCCAGAGGAAAGTCACAAAAATGATCAGATGTGTGGAGCACCTCTGCTATGAGGAAGTTCTGAGAGAGTTAGTGTTCTTCAGCCTAGAGATGAGAAAGCTTCGGGGAAATCTTATTGTGGTCTTCCAGTACTTACAGGTTGCTTATAAGAAAGAAGGCATCAACCCCAGGGCTTATTGTGATAGGACAAGGGTAATGGTAATTGTAGCATCCTGGAAAAAACTCAAGTTCCCTGGAAACATTCAAAGTCAGGTTGGACAGGACTCTGAGCAACCTGGTCTAGTTGGAGATGTCCCTGCTCCCTGCAGGTCAATTGGACTAGGTGACATTCTATGAGTCTTTGTGAGTTGTGTTTGTGAATGTCGTCCATTGGCCTTTTCATCATTATTTTATGACAAATGTATTTACTTTTGTGGAGGAGTGGAGGAAAGACTTTGGTTTATCCAAACTCTTATTCCCTCCTACTTGTTCCAGTCATTTGCTTCAACATTTTGCCTCAGTTCTGCGTCTCTTTCAGGTTTTTGATTTTGCTTAACAGAGCAAAACTGGGCACTCTGTAATCTTCCAGAGCTGCTGCTTTAATTACAACTACAAGTTGAAAGCAGTCCAGTCACCCATGAAACAACCTGTAACATGGTGAGGATGCCGAGAGAGGTGAGGTCATCTTGAAAAGCTCCGTTGTAGCACACTGCATATCCTCCTCGCCTGTAGCACAAAACAGCAGATGGAAAAAAACTCATCCTAGGTGATGAGGAACGAACTGGAGATAGAATGGTGGCTGACAGCCCAGGAGAGCCTCAGTGTTAACATGTCTGAAACACAAAGGAAAGAGTACTTTAAGTTAATGTTTAAATAGACTGTTTAAATAGTTCAGAAATAAGTTATTAGGCAGGACTTTAGGTTGAAGGGAAGAGATCTGGTCTGGGTTTCTCATTTGCATGACTGTACTCTTACAATGTGCAGGGTAGGTGGATGTTACGTTTTAGCACTGATTGCTTAACCATACAGAAACTAGACCCTTACCTTTCTTAAACCCGGAAGGCAGAAAATAAACACAATTACAGAACCTGGAACTGCAAATATTAAGACTTCATTGTGAGCTAAAGAAAAGGAAAAAAATAAAAGAGAAGGAGAGGGAGGAGAGAGGAAAACAAAGAGAAAACAAGTCCCCAGTCACCACTTTGAAAATGGGCAACTATTCCCTGCCTTTTATTAGGAAAACGGTGTCTAGGCTGCTTCTTAATGCAAACACCACCCCTCAAAAGAAAACGAAGCTCCAGAGCGAATGCACTGTTGCCGGAGAAAACAACAGTGGCTCTCCTACACAGACCCCTAAGCAGAGAGTAAAAAAAGGATACGAGGGGAGGAAGATGGTGAGACCCCCCTTCCCAAACTACCCAGGAAAAAAAGCCCTCCTTACTCTGTTATTCCGAGTATGGACTATTTCCTGGATGCTGCTACAGTCTTCTCTGACCAGCCCAGTCTTCCTCCCTTCTGAGTGAAGTCCACTCTACAGTTACTGGGGGAGGTGTGACTCCTTGTGTGCTGGAAGAGGATTTGAAGCAGGAATACCACAGGCAAATGGAGTTTTACTAAACCTACGACAGTGGAGGTAGGTAGATTCATGGCTGCTTGCAGAAGCAGTGAATAATAACTAGAGAAGTAGCAAGAACTTAAATCAGGAGGCAAAACAGAAAGAGTGAAGATGGCAAGCAAAATAGGGTCCGTGATCACTATCATAAACCTTGCAGATTATATGGCTAGGTCACCCTGACAAGGGGACTGTAATATTACTATGTGGAAGAGAAGGTGCCAGCTAGCTAGTACATTTGCCATCTTGCCAATTACCCAGTGTCAAAAAGTTTTCTTCCATCACATGCCTCAGGGCATAAGATTTTCTTTTTTATCTTGTTGTCTTCGCTCACATTGGTGTAAACCTTGTTTTTAGTCATAAACCAGATGATCTCTTTTCTTTTCTGCAGATCAACTGTGATGCATGAAAAAAGAAAGGCTTTTTTATGGACTCCATGTTTATTGTAGTCTGTCTTACTTGTTCATCTTCCTGCAATGGAATGACAGGCACACAATTGGTTTCCTTTTGCCTATTGTAAAAACTGTTTCAAACTCAGTTTTTCCTAAAGCCAGCTCTTCAGCATTTACATCTTTCTTGTGTTCTCTTGGCAGATTCTTTTGATTATTGCTTCAGTTATTGGAGTCATTGTGTACAGGCTCTCAGTTTTCTTGGTGTTTTCTGGAACACTGTCACAGCACATCAGTAGAACAGAGGTGATCCGCAAGTACCTGACTCCACAGACAGCCACCTCAGTAACTGCTTCACTCATCAGCTTTGTAGTCATTATGGTTCTCAACATCATCTACGAAAAAGTGGCAATCCTGATTACTGACTTTGGTATGCTACTGCTGTACCTCAGACAGGAACCTGGGGTAAAACAGCAAGAAATCAACAGCTTTTATATGTATAAGCATCCAAATACATGAACATGTGTACCACGTATTTCAGAATCCCCCCAGCAAATGACACAATACCCAGAAATGTTCAAATACTGATTTTCTCAATATCAAAGAAATATGATATTCAGCTCTTTGCCTGAAAACCTCTTGTATAGCCAGCATGAAATTTCAATTGTTTACAGTTTTGTGCTTGTGAAAAAGACAAAGCAAAGAAAATTACTGTAATAACCGAGTTTTATGAAAACAGATCAGTAATGCATAACGCATTCAATTACATTAGCTTTTGTTTATGAGGGAAAAAAGCTATTTTCTTGTAAATAAATGAAGTAAGGTCACTGTTCCAAAGCTGGATACCGCTCCCATGTTATTAAATAGATAAACAGTCACAAATATTATTATTTTTTATAGGCAGGCCATCAACATTAAAGTGGCTATTTTTCTTGAGATGTGTGAAGTAGTGCAGTATTTTAATACAGTTCAATTTAATACTGTTTCATCAGTACAAAGTCTTCTATTTGCATCTTTCCTTAGTGTGCTGGATTTAGGTGGGGTTTTTTTGCCCTGAGTTATCAGAATTTTTGCTAGTTCTTTTTTGTTTTTGTCAGAGAACAAGTCCTTTCCTTTTTACAACCCATATAGTCTTAGAACTAGCGTAATGGTTACACTATACATGGTGATTATGTACAATCTAATTTATAATGCTTTCAGTCATGTTAAGGAATACAAGGTCTACACTAACTTTCCAGCTGAGGCTCTAAAGCAGCTTGTAGGTTATTTGTAAGTTAGTGCTTTTTTTGTAATTTGTATTTTTAATTGCAGAGCTTCCAAGGACACAAACTGATTATGAAAACAGTTTGACCACAAAGATATTCTTGTTCCAGTTTGTCAACTACTATTCTTCATGCTTCTACATAGCCTTCTTTAAGGGTAAATTTGTAGGTCATCCTGGAAATCCAGTTTATTGGCTAGGAAAGTATCGCAATGAAGAGGTAAGAATGAATTATACTGTTTGTTTTTAAACAGTGGGAGCGGGTGTTCTGCTGCAGTTAGAAGTGTATAACATAATTGTATGTATTTAACATGAGGGTTCAAAAAGTGACAGCCTCCCAAGACAATTGCCTCCTTCATTATCTCTAGCATAAAAGAACATAACTTGACACCAGCTGGGCTTAGAAATGCACTGGACATACACATACAAGCTTAATTCCACATGGTCCAACAACTGGTGAATTGGCACACACGAAGGGGAGAACATCAGGAGAAAGAATCCTGATTCTGCTGGGGACACTTGCCTGGTGACAGCACAGTATAGTGCTGCATGAATTCACCTGATAGTTCACTCTTTCACTAGTGTATTTTCCACTATCATACGTGGCCTGGAGTTGGCTTTGGTATACCATACTGAAAATTTTTGACTAAATAGTCTTCTTGGATTGCCTTAAGAAATGTTATTATAACCAACCAGGAATGCATTAGTTTATGCTTCATTCATACCTGAAAAATGACTCAACCTCAAAAATTCTTTGTGTCTTTCCCAACCTTCAGTGTGATCCAGGTGGATGTCTCCTTGAACTCACAACTCAGCTTGCCATCATAGTAGGAGGTAAAGCAATCTGGAACAATATTCAAGAAGTGCTACTTCCGTAAGTTTAAATTATTAAGTAATCTGCTTTTTCATATCTGAAAGAAACTGCTTGTTTAGGTTAGACATTAGAAAAAAACTGTTATTGAAAGTCTCATCAGGCATTGGAACAGGCTGCCCAGGGAGGTGGTTGAATCACCATCCCTGGACAACATTCAGGTCATGTAGATATAAACCCTAAGGAAATTGTTTAGCAGTGGGTTTGGTCGAGCTGTGTTAATGGTTGAAGTTGACCTTGAATGTCTCTTCTAACCTAAAAGATAGTATGATTTAGGCACTTATTCACTAAGTTTGATAGATGCATTCTGTATTCTAAAAAATACTTAAGAATTTTGGGGCCCTTTTGATATTTTTGATCTGGTAGCTCCTTTTGTCTGTCATTCTGACTTATTTTAGTTCTACTCAGAAGTGCTTCTTTCCTCTGCAAACCAGACTCCAATGCTCTGTATATGTTGCTGGTTGCAGAATGGACCTGTAGACCTATCTTTCCTTCCAAAATCTTTTACCAGGAGAAGGGTCTCTAGACTGTGCATTCCTGCAGATGCCAGCTTTAAACAAGTCACTCTCCCCTTCTGTGTGCAGGAAATACATTCATCTGACTAGAATTATTTCCAGGGTGACAAATAACATTTAGGTGTTTAAATGGGCTTTAGGTGGCCCTGTCTGTGCAAGGAGAGATGGAAACAGATGACCTTCAGTGCTATCTTCAACTCAAGCATGTGATTTTGTTAATTTGAAGGAATTAATGTGTCTAACCACAGACCACAGGCCTACATTTAATTCAATTGTTTGGTACCCTGATTTTACCTGATTGGTCAGTCATCTGTACAACATAACTATAAATCACTAAGAATCTTATATATTTTTATGCTCTTATTTATGGTTGTAAATAACTGCTCTCAGGGCAAGGCAACAGATTGCACTCCTTTTTTAAGGAAGTTGTCAGTAATTCAAGAATAACTAAGTCCACTGTTCAAAGATATAGCAGCACAAATGTCAATTTTTTCCATTTACTGAACTTTTTAGGTTATTTTACCAATGTTAGTGGTCTTTTTCTCCCTGGCTGATAGTTGGGTTAAGAATCTAATTGGAAGATACTGTGCAGCTGCTAGATCAGAAAAAGTTGTCCCACGCTGGGAACAGGACTACCACCTGCAGCCCATTGGAAAACTTGGACTGTTTTATGAGTATCTTGAAATGGGTAAGTAGCAATTTCATTTGGATTCACTGCCACTGCTGTTTACAAACATGCTCTAAAGAAAACCCTCATATAAGTCATCCTTAATAAGTGCATAGACAGAGGGCAGACATGAATGTTTCCCAAGTTAGCTTTGATAAGCCATTACAAATAGCTTTGGAAGCTTTTATTAGCAGCTAAGCCTTAATCCAGTTTAGAAGTAGTAAACAGCATGTGGCTGTACAAGGAGTACTGCTGCTTCTTTGCCTCATCCTCTGAGAAATACATCCAGGAAGTAGACCACTGCCATGTTCTGACGATGTACAGTGGAGCTCTGTGTCAGACTGCTCCTGGGTATGTTGCCACCATCCCTAATTGTCACAGCACTGCCAGCACCCTGACACAAATAAAACAATTGCCAGTTCAGGCTTTCCAACACAGCACCGAGACAGATAGTCATTAGATTTAGGTCCTCATGATGAAGCTGAAAAAAAACTAAATGAATGTTTAAATACCCAGAAAAGTCTCTCTTAGTGTGTTTTGACTTGCAGCATATTTCTGTCCCCTTCACCAAAAAGGATTTTTCAGTACTGTTGTGCTCCTGTCTTCTCATACTGAAGACTCACTAGGAACTCAGCTGCTGTTTCTTGTCTCTCTCTCCCACAGTTGGAGCATATAATACTCATACATGCACATCTCTAGTAAGTGAAAGCCTCATGGATGTATGTAACCTCTCCCTTTGACAGTTATACAGTTTGGCTTTGTCACTCTGTTTGTGGCATCTTTCCCCCTGGGTCCTCTCCTGGCTCTTTTTAACAACATGTTGGAAATCCGGTTGGATGCATGGAAGCTGACAACCCAGTTCAGACGCATGGTTCCACAGAAGGCACAAGACATCGGAGCCTGGCAGCCCATCATGCAGGGCATAGCCATTTTGGCCGTAGTCACCAATGTAAGTACAGTGCCATCAACCGCAAAAGGTAAAATGCCTTTTCTGTAGGGGTTACATACCAGTGTGAGGATGTCAGGTGTGGCAATGAAGCACTTAAATGATTCTAAATGAACAGGGATTCTATGAACATCAGTCCCTTAAGACGTCAGCCTCTGTGAAATAGACTTTCAGTTGCTTTCTACATGTTTTAGAAAGAGAATATAGTTACTATTTAAAGTATTCTGTCTAAAGAAAATAAATTTTATTTAGAGTTGCTGTAGTCTTCAGATCTGTCTTCAAAAACTTAGATACGAAGACTATAGCACACATATCCTAAAATAGAAATGTCTAGTACAGAAACGTTTTGGAGCAGTCTACAGCTAAACGCATGAAATTGGAAAATAACAGTTTGCAGTAGGTAAGTTAGAACTGATTGTTGTTTCTAATCATTACAGTTCTTACAGTCAATGCCTTCATATATGAATTTGGCTTTCAACAATTTTGCACTTAAAACAGAAATTCCGTTTCTTTCTAGTGCACTTAAAAAGACAAAACTGCTGCACTTGTCCTTTGAAATCTGAATTCATTTTCTGAGAATTTGCAGAATAACATGTTTCTCAGCTGGATTTTAAATTCACTTTACAAGAGTATCTTTAAATATTTAGGGAAAATAAATGTTTCCTGATGAATATACTCTTAATAATGAAAATCAGAACTTTGAAATTTCCCATATCATTAGTTCACCAAGATTTTATACTTAGGCTGCACTGCAGAGAGAAAAATGATCCATCAGACTTTGTCACTGTGTGTTCTTTGATTGCTTTTTCTTAAACACTAGCTAATATGTGTTATCTTTCAAAAAATTCTCACTGCTGGCCTTTCTTAAAAAAAGAGGAACCACTTTTTACTCTGCAGGGACACTAGCACCACAGACTATCCTTGGGTGTCCATTGGGCCTTTTCAAGGAGGACACTATTTTCTCCTGCTACTAGTGAGGTCAGGGATTCTTTCTGACATGCTTGAAGGTAGTCACTTCCTCCAGAACCCCTTCTTTGCAGCAAGATACCTTGTTGCACTCAGTAGGAGTTTCTGGAGAGAATGATTGAGTCTGACAACAAGAATTCATCTTAGCCCAAAATTTCCCAGGAGGTTCTGCCTGTCCAGAGAATGGTGGACTTTGGACTTTTTCAATGTTATTTCAAACACAAGATAAATTGAACTGATGGAAAATTTGCAAGAGAATATGGGAGACAGATAATGAACTGAGGCATATGCTCAGGCTGTTTTGCACTGCTCTGCTGAGACAAGCCCCACAGAAATCCAGCTGTTCCATAGGCATGTGAGCATCCAAGACCTTCTAGTAAATCTGCTGTTAAAATATACGACTACTCAAAACAGTGCAACTTGGGTAACACATGTTTAGATTGTTAGAAATGTCAGGTGGCACCAGAGATGCTTTGGAGATCTTCTAGTTCAGTGTTCGTACAAAAAATTGTTAGTGATGACTCTCCTAACAAATGATGCAAGTCCCAGAAGATAATGCAAATTCACAGATGAAGCACAGCTACAAGTAGAGGAAACGGTGGTGCATCAATATCGACTTCTGAGCTATGCCGCTAGAAAACTTAAGAACAAAAGGCAAAAAAGTATCTGGTGCTCTGGAAGAAAAACATATTGTGCTATTGGATAAGTTAAGTGTTTTTTCTAGTCAATCCAGTGGGATCTTGTAATACCACTATGAAATGAAAAGTTGTATATACTTTATAAGATTACTTTAAAATACTGTTGTAACTATCTTAGTCATAGTCCTTACGATGCTGAGGCAGAGCTAAAGTGGCTTTGGTGACCTTACAGTGACTCAGACATCTACAGCCTTGTGTTAGAAATATATTTATGCCCTGCTTTCTGCAGAAGAATGACCCAGCAATAGGTGTCTGACATTATCCAGTCACAGCACATCGGAGGCTAATCTGAACTTTTCATCTTTTTCACTCCATATTCCTCCTTATGTGCTACACCCCTCAAGGCATCACTGAAAGCATGGGGTCCTCATGTCCAAACACGTATTTACAGATTGATTTTACTATGGCCTCCCAGACAGACTCTCAATCCCAGTGCTCATGTGGCTATTAAACACAGGTCACACAGCCACCTTTTTTGGAGGTCTCCTGTATTAGATACTACTAATATCTGTGTATTTGTGCAGTGAGTTGCTGCTGACATCGTGAGGCTATTAGCATGCAAGGAGCACAGTACAATGTTCAAAACATGTCATGCTCAGGTCTTGTAAGGACCTCAAAGATATCAGTATTTTTTGCTAATGAAGTATGTGTTATAAAGCCCTAGAGCAAATGCTCTGGCTTTCTTCCTTTATATGCATTCTTTTTCTTGTTTGACATCCATGATCTAGTATAGGTCATCAGTCTTCCCTTTAGCATCTCTGCCTTGATTTTCCCTTTACACTGAAACTGTCTTCTCTTCTATGTGACTTGTTATAGCTGATGGGCAAGGAGTAGTGTATCATTTCATCATTCATGCATTACCTTGGTTACACCTACTAGTAACTTGCAAGCAACGTTTGCACAAAACTCTGCTTTGAGACTTGCTATTCAGGGTGTGGACTTGCTGTTGCACGATAACAAAGCATCTTTTGTTGATTTGAAAACTGATTTTAGTTAGTTATGATACAAATGGAAAGCTGTGTGCGGAAAAGCTTGGGATGTAGAGAATGCGCTCTTTGTTCATAGTTGTCCAGCGCAATACTCTAAAATGCAGCCAAAACTCAGGAGGGAAAAAAGCTTTTCATTTGAGAGGATGCCATAGGATTAGCCTTTGTATTTTCATCCTTGCAACTCTCTGGAGCACATATGGAGAGACCGTTCTGAGAGAGGGAGGAGACTGAGACAGGGTTCAGATTTAAAGTTATGAGAGACATGGGGCCTTGCAAAAAAATTTGGTAAAAACCATTATTAAGTTGTGTAAATACCATATTACAGCATCTTTTGAAATGACACAAAGAAGCGTTAAACTCTTTTGATCCAAAAGGAGAAGGGAATTTTTTTTCCCCTTACTGTTCAGTTGCTGTTAGTTAATTTATGATCTGACTGGAAGAGCTAATGGATAGAAATAAATTATTTCTACCTAAAACTTTCTGTGCTGTACTTCAGTTAAAACCAGGGTAATTTAGGTGTGAAGTTGTCTCCCTGCAACTGCAAGACTCAATAATATATATTTCTTGTCAGCCTTAACCACCTACTCTGCATGTAAATAACAACATATAATTTTCACTTCATTTCACACTGGCATGAAATGCTAAAAACAGGTTTTTTAAGTGTGTGCCAGCTAAATTTGATTTAAGCTGAGTACAGTACAAAAAGTAAATCTTGAAAATTTTAAGCAAGTTTATTTTAGTCTTGGAACACCTCCCTTTTCTTTCTTATCAGACAAACTAACTCAATTGTAAAACAATCTGGAGAACAAAGTACAAATCTTGGACCACAGTCTCAAAAGTATTGTTTCTGCGACTTTTGTCTTAAGTAGAGCTTGGCTTCTTAAGGACTTCAAAGTCAGCCAACTCAAAGAGTAAGTCATTGGGGCAGGGTTCAGCATTTGGCAGTGGTGCTACTAGAGGTGGGGTGGGTCTTGCACACTTTCAAACTCACAGCCCTCGTTGCTGTTTCTTGTGTTGTGCTGGCACCAGCACTTTGACAAACACATAATTAACCAGATCAGGGCATGGATCAAGCAGGAATTCTCAGACAGATCTGACCTGATCTGCTGCCCAGTTATAGGAATTCCTGGGCCAGCACAGGGCAGTGGGTGAACTGCCAGGGGAAGAAGCAGGAAGAACGTTTGTTGCTTTAGCTAGCACTGCCACCAAACCCTTGCCTGAGGAATTGTGGGAAGGATGTCTGTGTTTTTTCCCCACCCTTTCTCCTCTCTCTTTTACCCTTTTTCTACAAATATCTTTTCAGGCTGGGGCTGTCTTGCTGGAAATGCTGAAAATGTAGGAAGTTTTGCCCTATCTGATGAAAATAAGGCAATAGGGACTACATGAATTGCAGACTGGCACAAAGTAGAATAAATTACAGATATTAACCAGCTCTTATGCTCCTGTTGCTGCTTAACTTTGTCCCTTCTTCTGTCCCATGCCTTTTCTGCTCCTTTTATGCATCTCTGCTTAAATCTCCCTCCCTGGTCTCATGAGATCCCTACATCACACCTTTTTTTCCCTCATGTCCTGCCCAATTTCTTTCTATCCATGTTTTCCAGTGATGATTTCACCTCCAAAAATCTTTATCTTTTTTGCCTTTAGGAAAAACCTCTTTTCAGCCATGGAGTGCAACTCACTGCTCCTTCGTGGAACTGGGCAGCAGAGTTGTCTGTTGTCATGAGCTGGCCAGGCACTCAGCTGCAGATCATGCCAGTGGAAACTCTTCCTCATAGGAAAACCTTTTGAATTTGCATGAGCAGAGGAGGAGATTGGATTAAACATAGTTAACCTGTCCTCCAGAATAGGATGTTTTGGGAAGTTCATGAATTTAGAAAAGACAACAAACCCACGGATCCAATTTCCTACCCACTTTGTGACTAGCAGACTGAGTGGGGCAGGGAGTCTCTTGGGAGCAAGATAAAAACAAATGGTCACGTCATATGTAAAACAGCACTATGCAGCTGCTACTAAAAAATTATCTTGGCATCAAAAGCAGTTTCCACGTGTACTGACACTGAAGTGTATGAGGCAACGACTGCCAAGATGAATTTGGCTGGCAACAACCTCAGAAAGAGTTGGATGTTTCTAGGGTCAGAGTTGGATCAGTTATATATAAAATACATTTAATTCTTTTACTCAGACCTAAGAATTCCTGATGAAAATTAATCTTTCGTTACTGAAGAACTCCTCCATTGTTTCCATGACTTTCAACGAGCAGGATTTCTTTAAACATCTCATTAGTACATCTAATAGCAAGTATTTTTACTGAAGGTTACCTTAGGCTACTTCAAGGCGACCTTGGCTACTGACCTCTGCCGCATGCTAGTGAGAAAATAGGTGTTTTATAGTATAACTTTTAAGGCATCCTGCAAAGCTAGTGTAACTTAAAAACTATACAGAGTGCACATTCCAGAATGACATTGTTCTATGCTTGGAGATTGTTCTATGCTTGCGAGTCCCTATATGCTCACTTACAGAGGGAACCACTGGCTGGAGAAGCACATTTTCCTATTTTTAGCTTGTACTGTTAACTTTTTGGATGCTATATATGGCAACAGTCTGCATATTAAGGCTTCTTTCCTAAACACTGCTCTGCTTTTTTGTCTTCTTTATCTGAAATGCAGGCAATGATCATTGCTTTTACATCTGATATGATCCCTCGTCTGGTTTATTACTGGTCCTTTTCGGTCCCTCCTTATGGGATTCACAGCACTCACACTATGAAAGGATATATAAACAGTTCACTCTCTGTCTTCAATATATCAGACTTCAAGAATACAAGCAAGCCATTTTCCCCTTGGCTTGGGAACCAAACAACGTGCAGGCAAGTGTCAACCCTTCTTTCCCAATGACAAAAAGAAGTGCACTTTCTTTTGATAGCTAAGTAATCTAATTCTGTTACCAATACTGTGCTGTAAGAACTGTTACAGCACAGTCAGTTGTGGTGTGTTGTGAAAGGCAAAACTGAGTGCAAGATCTCACCTCTAGGTTTGTGCTACTCAGAAAATTCTTACTTTGCTTTGGTTTTCTCAAAATTGAAAAATGAAAAGAAAAAACTGAAGAAGTTTGGCAAGCAATTGTTAATACAGTAGCCAAAAAGGAAAAAAAGATTTAAAAAAAGGGGGAAACAAAGAGATTTCATCTGTGTGTATCTTATTCTGCAGTTATGATTTGATCCATTACTGTAGCTCCATGCAGCAAACTGTCCCTGGATGCTCAAGCAGGGATGTGTCTCACTCCACCATCTGGCCATGGTACTTCACTGCAGAGATGCCTGGCACTGGTTCCTGACTTGCCTGACATGACTTTCCCAACCTTGCTTTTAGATACCGCGATTTCCGCTACCCTCCTGGTCACCAGCACCAATATGAGCATAACATACACTACTGGCATGTCATGGCAGCCAAGCTGGCTTTCGTCATTGTCATGGAGGTAAATGTGCAGGGTTTGGAGCAGTACCTATTTATACTTCTCTCTGTGCAGAATATCTTTCAAGCTGTCAGAGCTGTTGATGTGTCCTTGCACCACAGCAAGAGCTTAGGCAATGTTAAGTAATCGTAGCACCACTAGAAAAAGAAATCTCTGAAGTTATGACATCAGCTGAGGATTGTCCCATGTGTTTGCAGACTCTTTTCCCAAGAATTTAAAAATTATTTTTAAATAATTGTTAAATTTTGTTAAAAATAGAAGGGCCAGTGACAAAAAAAATTTTTAACATATATTTAGAGGAAATTTGTGCAGAATCCCATGAATACCTAGTGCATGTGCATTAGCAGAGTAAGGTCTATAAAGGTGGTCACTGCAAGAGGTGAACCTCTAGATAAATATAAAAAAGCCACCTGCTCCTTCCTCTGCAGAGTTTAGGCTTACAAAAGGTGAAAGTTGGTCCTGGATGAAGGGAGAGCAATATTAGGTATTATATAGTTACAAAATGCACTTAGGACCTGATCTAGGGACTAATGAAGTAATCAGAAACATGCAGCTGGTTAGACCGCATTTCCCTAAGCAAAGAAAAGGCCATTGCCCTGGAGTAATTTGAATGTACATAAAAGAATTTTAAAAGAAACTGTAACTGGCATTTCCATGCAGCAGGGTACCAGCATTCCCCTAATAGCAGGCAGAGAAGAACTTCTTAAAATCAGGATTAAAAAAATCCAAAATTCACGTTTATCAGGCAATTATTCTATTAATTAATCATGTCTGCTCTTTAAAATACTGTCCCATTGTGATAGATGTTTGTACAGCACCAGCTCAGAGTCTTAAGAGATAATATGACTTTTCGTTTGTTATTATAATAATGTTCTCTTCAGCTTGACTGACATTTTTTCATTTTCACCTTCCCCAGCATGTCATATACTTGGTGAAGTTTATTATTTCATATGCAATTCCAGATGTATCACAAAAGACCAAGAACAAGGTCAAACGAGAGAAGTACCTAACGCAGAAACTCTTGCATGAGAACGACCTCAAAGTTGTGAAAAAAAACTTGGGGGAAATAGCTGACAAAATTATCAAAGGAGTAGACAGCTCTTTCTGCCCTAAAGCGGAATAAGTATGGAGTAACAGTATGTAGCCAACTGATACCTGTCCACATTCTGCCAGTAACTAACAAGACACTTTGGATTCATTCTCTTTGCAAAGCTTTATTTCATGCAGCTGTTACCTACTCACTTACCTTGGACGAATGCAACCACCAAGACTCATACAAGTTACCTATTTTTGAAACAGCTTTAGTAAGACATTTTTCATAAATGTGTGAAGATTAAAAAACGTATAATCTTAAGGCAATGTAGATTAGTTTTCAAATACTTTCCACTTTATTTAGACATCAGCTACTAGATGTCTTGTTTGACTTGAATGAAACCATAAGAACAAGTATGACTTGCTGTAACACCATCATGTCTTCTGGAGCTATGTGCTAATGCAACCATCAGCTATGAAATGGGGAGGAAAAGACAAAACATGAAAGAAAGATAAGGAAAAATAAAACTCAAAATCATGTTGGTAGGCCTTTGGAATTGACATAAGCACTGTTGTGCGCTACACTGAATTAGCTATGCATAGTGAGACTTAAATGGGTAACAAGATATTTCAATTGATCATGGACTTGGAGCACAAGAAGCAGCAAGACATCCTGTTCATCAATCTCTGTGAAAACAGGAGAACTGCCTTTGAAATCAATGCATACAAACTGACTTTACAGCACTCTGAATGAGTAGAAAACTTGGGCATTTTATCTTTTCCCACTCAATGTGCTTTCATTAGTTCACTCACCCATTCAGCTTTGAATCGCCAAAGCCTTGAAGTTCTTCTGCCAGTAGCAGTAATAAGCATTAAGTCTTTTCACGTACTAAATCAATATTTCTGGACGTCTGTCTTTTGCATTTCTCCCACACCAGAGGCACTGTGCTCTTCCCTGATAGATTTCAACATAGGAAGAATCTGCAGCTGGACCTGGTGCATACAGTGTTGCATGATAAAGTGGATTCTGACAAGACCATGAATCTTTTGATACCGGAGATTGGAATAAACTATTTAATATGTCTTAACCATGAAGCTTTCAATAACTGGGAGGGATGTTAGAGGTGTGGACGCATGTGCAAGAGCCATCAGTCATCTTCAGACGAAGCAGTGGAACTGCCTGGCTATTTTGTTTCCACTTGCAAACTGGGAGTAAGGGAATGTCAAGCTCTAGAATGTGTCTGCAGCAGTGATGTCCCAAATTATTAACTTGCTTTCGCTTTTAACAGTTTTAGTGGCACAATTTCTACGAATTCTGAAAACCGAAATCTTATTAAGAAAAGCAAAATTATGCCCTCACACTGTAAACCAGGTGATTCCTGTTGTATTCATAGTGTATTCTTTCAAACATAGTAGCTATGCAGAATTTTTAGGCAGATTATTCATACAGCTTTTTGCATATTAAGAAGTTCATTTGCAGGATTTAAGTAGCATTTATAAGATGTATTTTATCCCATTAATAATCAGAAGGAATCAAACATCTGAATCTTGTAGTAAAACTGCCATATATTGACTGCCACGTACCTCAAGCTTCACCTTTGAAACAGCAACATTTAAATTAGAAGAGACAGCACAAGAAAGGATACCTTTCAGCAGTCACACTTCCACTCATTAGGATTTTGCATGATTGCATGGAAGAGCACAAGAGGAAAGCTTGGTTCAAAAGTCAAGGAAAGATGAAAGAAAGAAACTCACAGCCTCTTGAATTTCTGACACTGAAGGACTTAAGCTTACTTGTTGGAATGCCCAGAAAAACTTTGTGTAGACACCACCTGAAGACTAAAAAAGATGCAGGACAGAAAAACAAGATGGACTGCAGTGATAAATGACAAGCAGGCAGAGCAGCAATAGAACCAGTGCTTCCATTGGATATTTGGTTTGGTTTCATCGAAATCATGATGAGTCTTCAATTTATCAATAAGCAATTACAAAATGAGAAGATGGACAATCAGAAGTTTCTCAACAAAACAGAATTTCTTATGGAAATATATTCCCTTAATACTAGTTTGTCCTTTTTCCTGGATCACAGGACTGCTGCGGTTAGAAAGGACCTCCAAAGGTGGTATGATCCAACCCCCTGTTCAAGTAGGGCCACCTGGAGCAGGCTAGCTGTGTCCACTAAGGATGGAGAACTCTACAGCCTCTCTAGGCAACCTGTGCCAGTGCTTGGGTCACTCTCACAGTGAAGAAGTGTTTCTTGCTGTTCAGAGAGAATGTCCTGTGTTTCAGTTTGTGGTCCTATAGCAAGCTCCGGTTTACAACAGATTTTTGTCAAAAAAACTGTTTCATAGAACTCAGGACTTCCATGTGCAGATTAACTTTGACTAGAAAGGCCAGCCAGTTCTTTTCAGGTGAAAGGGACTGGTGATTTTAGCTGGTGCTTCCCCATCTGCAGTTTTGCTCAACTAAGAGATGCTATTTTCACATCCCCACCAGTGATCACAGCACCAGAGTACCTTAAAAACCTTTTCAGGTGCAGTAACAGAGGTGTGTTTCTGTACTACCACTTCTGTCCAGATTAAAAGTACACATTTGAAAGTAGCCTTCCACTTGTCCCCAGTTTCCAAGCAGTGCTTCCCATCACAGTCTGGTCTCAGGACACACCAGCTGGATTTCTTTTGTTTTAAACTGAAGCAGAAGTCATGTATTAAATGTGCATTTAATGGTCTTTGACAGGAGAGTAGTCCAAAGAGCTAAATCCAGATCTAGGCTGAAGAGAGTGGTGAGTACTACAAGGGCTTCACCTAGTCAACATCATCTTTTTGCTTGATTGATCTGCTCCTGAAGCGCCACATTGCTTTCTGTAACGTTTCATTTCAGGAGACATTATATCCGGAATTTGGTTCACTTTGCCATATGCACAGTGTTATTGACAGCAGAGTTCTGAATGAGAGAGAAAGAAGAGGAAACCCAACAGAGTCCCTAATAATTGCAGTTTAATAGTGTAATTCAAGCTGTGCCATTTCTGTAGCCTCTATCCAGCTACTGAGCTGTGCTCTGCTCCATGTACACAGGGAGCTCTGCAGAGGCACCAGAATGGTTACCAACGGATGAGCACACGTAACTTTCTGGTTTCTAGCCTAGGTCACTTTAATAATATTTAAAGATCTCCTTGGAAGGAAAACTAGCATTTGTTGTAAACTATTAATCAGTTTCGTTCTTTTTTGCACTTGACATGTAGGCCATTCTTTTAGTTTGTACAGATCTGTTGAAGTCAGGGTGAATTTGGATCCATGACCATTTCAGTGCCTTTACAAGTGCCATAAATTACAGACCATCACCACATGTGTATGTTTATAAAACTGAGAATGTAAGAATGTATTTTTTTTACTTTTTCTAAGGATGTTTGCTATTAGTTTCTGAATATTGAGATCTCTTTATATTTATTGTAATTAAATAAAGTCTATTTTAAAATAACGGTACATCTGATGTCAATTAGCAATGTTTGTTTTTCCTTGTACAGTAGTGCTGCTGCCAAATGCCACATTTACATTCTTACAGTGTCATCTGTGCCTAATTTTCATATTCCTCCTCTTTTTCAATTTTTCCATTAAACTGTTACTTCTCCTGAAATTTATCTCCTTTTTTTTTCAGCATCCATTAGGTGGAAGTCATTCCTTTCAACTCCAAGCTGATGACAGGGACCATTATGTTCTCATACAAATAAACAGTTTAGGTCTTTATACCCTTTCTCTACTGTCATGATAAACCCTGTGTTATGTTTCAGAGTCATCATTTATTTCTGCATCTGTATTGAGTCTTTGATACTCCCACATCCAGGCAGTCCACTCTGTCACTGCCAGCCATCAGTCAGTTCTCTTCTGCTGCTGCTCTGACTCTTCCTCTCTCCTTTGAGGAAATCCTTTTCTAAGACACAGAGAATAGGAAGTTTAGAGAGACATTTTAAACAGAAATCTTTAAATGACATCGAGGTGTGTTGATTTTATTTCTCTGAGGGGTCCCCAAGACCTGCTTTCAAGAGCTTTATGTTAGTTGTGGAGGCAGAGGTACCACCACTTACAGCCTGTTTTCTGCAGACTATATGTCATGTGGATAGCAGTACCCAGGCTGTTCTGCCGCTCTTGCATAGATTTGTCTTGGTCAGAACAAAACCAAAATGAACTTTGCAGTGAAGCAAATAAGGGTTTATTGTCCTATGAGCAGAAGGATATAGTGCCATCATAGGCCTGATCTATATGAAGACAGTGTGGTGTTTAAATTGATGGATGCATAAAAAACCCTTGAAAGAACAGGCTTCAGTGTTTTTCTACTTGTTACACAAATAGCCAAGTAGTATGTTACTTCTGGGGTTGCCTGTTTACTTGTAATCCTTTCAGTCACAGAGTGAATGAATTGTGCTTATTTTGGATAGCCAGCATGTGCCAGATGAACACAGGCTGTGGTCTGCCTCACCTGGGACAGCCCACTTCATCACTGCATTCCACCTGCACATCACCAGAGATGTCAGCAAAGGGATCAACGATTCACACCAAGCCTAGGTTTTTCTCTGGCATGCCCACCTGTCATTTCCAGGTTGCTAAATAAAGCTGCATTGCCAATACAGTGAAGCAGCACCAATGGTGGTAAGCTTTATTTGTATTTGCTTTTCTGTGGACCTCAGCCATGGATCAGTAACAGATGCACAAAACACTGAAAACATAGGGGTGTTCTTAGTCAGAAATAACCTCCACATTGCTTGGAGCAATGCTTCGCTTGCAAGAAAATAAAATACCTTAATAGCTTGAAAATAGCGATACATTCTTTCCAGGGAAATTGAAGAAAGTGGTTTATATTTGCAAGTTGGAAGTGTGTCAAAACAGGGCCTTTTAAAATTGCTTTCTACAATTTTTGTTGCACTCTGAATCATCTGTCCCATAAAAGTAATGCTAATAATGGAAATTACAGTTACGGTTTGTCAGTGATCAAAGATGCAAAGAAATGAAATCTTTTCTCTCGCTTTTAGGCCAGGTACATCAATTCTGAGTCCCAGCACAGTGTGTGGAGGTGCACATGTGAACTTGTATCCTCCATCCATTTTCAAGCACACACACATGCACACCCTGACCGGTGTTCTGCTAACTATAAAGAGCCTCACACTGCAAGATGCTCTTTTCCAGCAAAGACAAAACAGCCTTCCATTGTATCGAGATATATTATTGTCTATAAATATGAAGGCTATGGTTAACCTCCTAAGTGCTGAAGAGAAAGAAAAAGAAGAAAACCACAAACACAGGCCACAGAGGAAATCCCATCATGTTCCATGATGCAGCAAGCGCAGTCCAGGACAACAAAAAGCCACTTCTAGCGTATGAAGAGAGAATTTCACAGGAAAATACCAACAAACTCCTAAGCTGAGAGAAATCTCAGACAGCTCTTACAATGTTAACACAGGGATATATTTATTGGGGTTGTTTTAGATATTCATGTCATATCTATGTAAGATATGTATGACTTCTCGGCTTCTGGGTGGATGTCACGCAAGTGGCTAAATGAGCTGTGCTGGAAGCCACAGCCACCTGCAACTATCACATTACATCCCTCATTATCCGGGATCCCATTTGGTCTTCTGTTACGAATGTATTTGGATCGCTCATGCAGTCATTTTCTAAAGCAGTCTTTGCTCAGACTTGTGGTAAGGGTGCTGCAGGATGTTCACTTGCCGGAGCCTGGCAAGTTAGTGGAAATAGTGGTCGATAGCCCCAGCCTGGCATTCAGCCCTGAACATCCATCCCCTTTACCAGCGGTCCATGGCTCTTGGGGTTTGTCACGTTCTCAGGTTTTGTGGATGTGAAAGCAGCCTGGCTATTAAGAAGTGAGCCAGGGGCTAAGGTTACTTGACCCATGATTTTGGTAGCTATGCCACCAAAGGCAAGCGGGGTCACAGTGTCAGAGTATCACAGTAGACCAGATTGGAAGGAACCCACTGGAAGGATAACTGAGTCCAACCATTAAATTAAAAAAATACAGTTTATATAAAATGGCCCAACACCCTGTCAACCTGAGGATCTCTGCCTCCTCCCAGCCACCCCAGGGCTGCCTCTTCCCATCCGCTCTGTGCTGTTGTGCAGTGGGCAGGGGATAGCAGGGGCACAGGCAGCTGTGCTGGCACAGCGGATTATACAGAATGGGAAGTGGGGGACTGAGCAGTGGGGGACACAAACCAGCAGTCAGGATGCAATCAAATGCACTCCTCATCCCATGATATTTTTTAATGCATTCTGCAATTTTTTTAATGGGCTAAGAAAAAGGGCCTGGCAGACTAAACTGAACAGGCAAGGCTGTGCCTTTGAGAGCCCCCTGTACAACCGCAAACAGGCAGGGCTGGTCTTGGCACCTGGTCTGGTCCTGCTCCTCTGAATCTGTCTATTCAGAGGTACTATTGTGTCTTTTGCTCAGGCTTCACCTGAAGCCAAGTTCAGACATGCTCTCTGGGTGTTAGTAACTTCAACTATGTAGAAGATCATAGAGAAAAGACTTGGCATAATCAAGCCTTTAACCATTGTCTTACGTGTGGTTTTGCAATGAAAACAGAATTGTTTTGCAATTCTGAGACTGCTGGAATGTCACCTGCTCTCTGAAAGCTCCAGGATGACCAGGGAGTTCTGCAGCAGCTTCCTTCATGGTCGAGGGCAGAGGTGACACCAGGCAGGGATGTTTGCAGGAGGTTGGGATGACAGCAGCTCCATCCCCAGCTGTACAGCCCCCAAGTTGCTGGTGAAACAGCTATGCCAAGGCAAGGGCTAAACCATTCTTGCATATCTGCTGTTAATTAGTAATGACTTAGATCTGAGCGAGGCGAAAAACTGATCTGCCTCATGGCGTACCATATTTCCAGATAACAGTAGCTTATAGAGCTTCTACAGCTCAGTCTGGTTTTCTCTCAAGAAAGATGATAAAGTATCTTTCATTTTTCTCTTAAAATGAAATATCCAACATGTACATGGCATGTTATATCACTGTTTTCACACCTGGCTACAAAAGAAAGAAGAAGACTGCATTTGTACTCTTCATTACATAAAGATTTAACTGGGAGGCATAAATACAAAAAACAAGCCAAACTGATTTTCTTTCCTTGTCAGCCTGCTCCCATTTTTTTTTTCTCCAGTGATCTATAAGGGAAAAAAAATTCACCATCCCCCAGGAGAAGCCATTAACAAATCCTTTCTTATCTTGGAGCTAAAGTAATGACATCTTATTGACAGGGCAGCAGAACAAAAACTGCCTTATTGAAAGTTCCAGTGCTGGAGGATTTGGGCTGTCCTCAGGACTTGAGACCAAGTAATGAAAACAGGTTTTGCTACTAAATCAAAGACAATGACTACTCTAGCTCTCCAATGGCCTTTAGCAGTGCCACTCACATAGAAGGTGTGCACATAGTTCACCAAGGTATCATCCACACGACAACCTCAATCAAGTACAGGGACCTTACTACAAGAAGGATGCCCAGAGTCGTGGGCAGTTAAAGCATGATCTGCGGTACACACAGGACTATTGCTGGAACTTTTTCTTGCTTCTGAAAATACAGACCCCCTACATCTCTTACAAGATGTAGCCTTATCAGATTCTAGGTAAGTTATTTGCTAGTTAATTGGACCAGCTTCAGACATTTTCTATGTTGATTCGGGTTTTGTTTTTCATGATGTGTAGATGTGTATGATCTTATTAAAATTATTCATGAACCTTCACCTCCTACATTCTGTTTCTTGTAGGCTCCTATCAGCACCCTGTGAGTAAGTGATTTTTGCAAACCAGCTAAGTTAGGCTTGTGCACACATGGCTCTGTGCACATGCAAAATCAGTCAGACAGGAAACATAGCTGGGCCCCTGAAATTCAAGCACAGGGAAACAGAAACAGCTATGTAGAATTCACCCTACAGTTTCAATTAATCTAAGCCATCCCTGTCCTAGTTGAGCGGCCTCCTGCACCTCCAAGCAAGTCTTCCTGCATGTTTCTCCACTATCACTTGTGTTCACTTGATATCCTGGAGAATCAGCTCAAGATGCAAAACTGGGAGAGACCCAACTAAAACCATACAAATACTGAATATTTTTCTGCCCATCTAGCATGCTGAAACAAATCGTCTTGTGAGCAGAAGGACACAATTGCCGCTGCATGGAAACAGCAAGGCATTATGTCATGGCACATCAGGGTAGGACAGCAGAACCCACCAGAATTGCTTTAAGCTCTCATGGACCTACATCCTGTCTGTGAAGGTGGAAGAGACAGCTGAGTGAATCTAATAGATCTCTGCTAACACAAGTGTCCTCACTCCCCCTCTCCATCAGCCTTCACTCTGCAATTCTGCAGAGCATTCCTCAGGCCCTCATTGAAAATATCTGAACATACCAACCCAGCAGCAAATTATCCACATTTTTATCTATTATAGTTCTATTCTGAATCAGTGACTTAAACCATCTTGTTACAGATTCAAACAGCACCAGAACCAGTGCAAGGGGTGAGGGAGCACCCAGAGGGTGTGGAATTGAACCTGCCCTCTCAGGAGAAAGGATGTGTTAGATCAGCTGAGCCATCCTTGACCTCACACAGGATAACCTGCAGCTCTCACAGTTTCAATCCTTCATATAAAAATAACTTTGTTTATAAATGCTTGTTTCCTCTTTTTGTTTTACAAAGCCAATTTATTGCTTTTGTACAGCATGTATATAATAAAGACAATGCAAACATACATGAAGAAAGTGCTAGATTCATCAGTATTAAATTTAAATATCCTAGATTAAATACAACTTTTATGGCTGAGTAAATATAGATTAATATTAAATCCTACCTGTGATGTGAGGTCCTTACCAGCGAGATGCATCTTCAAAATGCAGAGCCAAGGCCAGCAGAAAACTGAAAGTGGGCCAAATTCAAACTCCCTGATGAAGCTAAATGGCTACCAAGGCCTGGCCAAAAAGACACTAGAGGACCTGTAAAGGCTGTTCTCATAAGCGGTTTCAAAAAGAGAATCTAGCAACACTGGAAAACAGCTGGCTCAGGAAGACAACTTCCATTTTCCAGATATCCCCCCTCAAGATATTGAGGTACTGGAGCCTGTCCAGAGGAGAGCAACAAGGCTGGTGAAGGGACTAGAGGGAAAGTCTTATGAAAAGAAGCTGAGAGAGCTAGGATTGCTAAGCCTGGAGATGAGGAGACTCAGGGAAGACCTTATCATGCTCTGTAACCACTTGAAGGGAAGTTGTAGACAGGTGATGGTCATGCTCTTCTCCCAGGCAACTAGTGACTGCAGGAGAGGACATGGCCTGAAGCTGCACTGGGGGAGGTTTAGGGTGGATGTTAGGAAGCACTTTCTCACAGAAAGTGTGGTTAGACATTGGCATGGACTGCCCAGGGAGATGGTGGAGTCCCCATCCCTGGAAACATTTAAGAAAAGCCTGGACATGGCACTTAGTGCCATGGTCTAGCTGATGTGGTGATGTTAGGTCATAGGCTGGACTTGATGATCTCAGAGGTCTTTTCCAGCCTCAATAATTCTGCGATTCTGTGAAGTAAAGCTGAAATCTCAGCCAGAAAGAAAATAATCATGAAATATTTAAGTAGACTTTTTAAATAGAGAAAGGATTTTTTATAATAATCAGTCAGGACACTGCTAATGGTTCTTCTCCTATATTTGCTGCTGTAGCTCTTTTGTGAGTGTTAATGGCTCTGTACAAAACCTTCTTTAGAGATCATTCCTGTTTTAACAGGCAGTGGATTCAGTCAAGCCCAAAGGTGGACTCATGCTCTCCAGCATCCATCTTCTTCATCTTGGAATAAGGTATAAGCATGTCTAAAGCCTGACTCTGGGGTGAGCTGCTTTCCCTCCTCCAGATTCAGGATTGCCCGATTTGTGCACATCTAATAAACGCACTCTGATTCTTCTTTATTTTATAAAAACTAGAAATACTGGATTCACTTACCTCCAAATTCCAAGGTGAGTCAGATTTGGACAAAAATTCTCCAGTGTTAGCTTTCTACGGTGGCTTCTGGTTTTCACTTGGTCTGGCAAAAAAAATAAATGAGGACCAACTATACTTGCATTTTCTAGCTTGTGGTCAAGTGGCATCTGGGCAGTTCTTCTCCGCTCCACAGTGGTGGTCAGACACAGCACCATTTAAATGCACAATGAGAAAAATGGGCAGTGAGGGCAGAGGGAGACGCCAGACAGCAGGACATGTTTCGCCTAAATCAGCATGATAATCACATTTCTTCACAGCACTTTGCCCTTATAGAGGTTGTTCTTAGCCTGATCCTTAATAAAGGGGATAATAGCTCATGAGAACAACGGTCACAGGAGATATTTCTAGTCAGCTTTTGTTCTTGTACTTGGCCAGTTTATGTGCAGCCTAAGGGTACAAATAGAGAGAGACTACAGAAGGGATTAACAGACTTTCTCTCCAGCAGGATTCATGTGCCAAAGAGATGACTCTATTAGCATTGTTTCCCCTGAAAGGTTTGTTTTGCTCAGAAACCAACACAAAGGCACCGAACTCTTTCCTTAGACCCTGTTTTCTCCTCCAAAGAGGAGTAAGGTTTTAACTGCTGGTCTAAACTTCGGAGTTTATCCTTCCATTTGGGACAACCCATGCAGATTTTCTGCCTCCCATTTGCAGATCATCATCTGGAGACAAGATTTCTGTGAGGATGTTACCCTTACAAGCTCCACATCAGCAGTCACTTTTTAACTGCAGCATTTTAGCACACTCAATATTATTCCATGATCAGGATGTTAGTGATTACTGTGGCAATTCACTCACTGTGCTGTGGAAAATAGCCTGGAAAACATCTCCTGTGAACTGTCACACCACCAGAATGTGAAAGAGCATGGGGAAAACAGGCTTCAAGGCTAAGTCTCACCTCAACATGTTTTAGAGCTCTGAAGTATAGGCATCTATATCTGAGCAAGCCATCACAGGATCTCATTTTAATTAACTGATAAAAACTAGCATTTTTTAGCTGTGATCCTTCTGATCCATTCTGATTGACACTGGGATGTGTGAATCACCTGGAGGTAAACAGGAACTGACTCAGTTGTCTGCAAGTGACCAGGGAAGGGAAGGTGGTATTTCTGCTCGTGTGCTCTATCACACATGGACAGTTTAATTTACAAAGGTCCCAGTTTCCCCAGCTTTCTCCTTTTTTTGTTGTTGTTTCTTTTAAAGGCAATCTCATCTTTACAAAGCTTTTCAAAAGTTATCCCTAAAGGTCCTTTTTAGGCATGGATTTCACACAGACACAAATGTCATGTGGAGAGGCACAGCAAAAAGTCCAATGGCTTCCTGCGGAGTGAATAGCTGGGAAGAGACAACATGACCACAATAGTCACTGAAGGAGCAGCAGGGTCTTGTTCTGCACTAGGGGGCCTCACAGGATCCACCAAAATATCTGCACATGTGTTTAAATGTGATCACAAGTTTAAACATCTCTGCTCTAGGTCCCCAGACCTGTAAGGGATGGAGCCCTTACAGTTTACGGCTGGCAGCGCTCCCACAGATGTATTATTAAGCAATTTGAAAACCTGATAATTTTTATTTTGACCATCCGTGTGGCCTGCACAGCCTCTCTGGTGTGCCATAACCAGCTGCGTGATCCCATTTGATATGTGCAGCACTCCATTTAAGCAACCTGAAGCCACAGTCTACATGACAGGGCAATCAGTCATCCTGGGTGCCTTGTGCAATGCCAGGTTGACGTCTAAGAGCCACCTAAGCAGCTAAGTGTGAATTACTACACCGTAATTCAAAGTCAGTGGTATCTTTTATTAATCATTTACAAAGCTGTGTATTATTAATACATGCAGAAGCAGCTGTCTCTCTCTCTCTCTCTGGTGGAATTTGCTTTTGTGAGCATTTTGGGGGAGACCAAGGAAACAAAGAAGCAGAAACCCAGCAGAGCCTTCCCTAATGAAGAGAGCTACAGAAGTAGGTCACAAAAC
The DNA here is from genome assembly GCA_013397515.1 of Upupa epops. Taxonomy (NCBI): domain Eukaryota; kingdom Metazoa; phylum Chordata; class Aves; order Bucerotiformes; family Upupidae; genus Upupa; species Upupa epops. The sequence continues at coordinate 99,667 of VZRI01011513.1, forward strand.
CTTTCAGTAGGTAGGTAGGTCTCTCACAGGACCAGATGCTTAGCTGGTGTAAAGGAGTTTGGTCACACTGATTCCATTGCAGCCACATATATCAACACTCCTTGATCCACTGGGCTGTGACTATTTAGGTATCAAGAAATACCCTTGAAAACACCCAGTTACAAGCCCAAGTGAGTGTGCAGTAACACCAAGCAGGATCAACAATACATTGCAATAACACTATAACATAAATGTTCCTCAAGACATAGAGCCAGAGTGCTCTTACTGCTGCATAATGAATGCTTTGCAGAGATGAAGCTGTCTCCATGTATTTATAGAACAGATACTGCCTTCTTATTCACTGGTTCATGTCCTTTGCTTACCAACACATTAGAGCTGTCCTCTAAGGCTTCTTCTACTTGAGAACTGAATACCTGAGCCACTTTTGAAGATTAAAAAGCACTCTTGGTTTTAGAGAAATCAGCTCTTCCTATTTAAACACCTAATTTATTTTGTGGCAAGAATTTCCCACCTTTTTTTTTTCCTTTTCAGTCTATTTGTGGATCTGCTGTCTGCAGTGTTTTCCGGTATTGCAAGACCAGCTGTTAACATTCGTACGTCAATTGCTCCATGAAAATACAACATTAGCGAATGAACTCTCTATCTCTTCACTGCCCCTAAAAATGAATAAAAAAATCTGAAAAAATATATTTTTTATTTGATCTGAATGGGAAATATTTTCCCTCCCCAGAGAATTTCTAAGAGCCCAAATTAGTTCATAGTCTGCAACCCAAGATCTTGGGAAGTTTTCCACAAACAGATTTAAAAGCCTGGAAAAGGCAGGAGTACAGCATTTTCATCTGGGACTTGTGGAAAGCAGATAAAGGTTTCCCTGCCAATGCATAATTTTCTAAAATGACAGTACAAAATTATTTCATTAGAGGAAACCAGGAGTCCTTCTCAGCAGATTTTAATTCCAGGTGCCATCAAGTATCTCAGAGCATTCCTGCCAAGTCTGAAGTCTGACTTGAGTCAAAGCCTTCAGCATCCAAGGATGAGCCCCAGACCCTCACCCATGGCAAGAAGAAGGTGTTCCTTCCTGCTCAGCTTTTCCTCCACTTTCCTACCAGCTTGGATGAGAAACACCACACTTTAGCCAAGCAACTTCCTGCAAGAATTTGTTTATGTGTTAATAGAAAAAAAAGCCCAGCATTTTACAATAATTGATTCAATTTAGATTAATCAGCTTAGTTGATGATAAAACACAAAAAATCTGGAGTGTGAATGGGTAAATATATATATACAGATCCACCTGTAGCTCCCACAGAGTAAAAACTGGCATCATTCTATAAAGTTCTAAGACTCCAATATTGCTGATAAAATGCATCTAAGTCCATAGCATAGAGCAGGTAACACCAGTGGCTCAGCTTTTCCTAGCTTTGTCATGCAACGTGACTGAAATTTAAAAAACCAACAGATTTTGTGACCTTTCACCATTAGTGACATTAATATAGATTTTGGGACCATTCACTGTACAAAAGCTGACATTGGCTAGGACCCAATCCTTCAAACTCATCATCACCAGTTCACAGCCAGCACGGGTTCATATGTGGGATCAGAGCCACAACTCCTAGGGCTGGAAGTCACTCTTTGGCTGCTGCCGTTCACTGCTCCCACCCCAAGGCAGAAATCTATCAAGACCCCAGTTTCCCGACTGACATCCCTCCCTCTTCTCACACTGTATCCTCAACACCTCAGTGTTTTTATTGAAGTCTTGTTCTGGTCCCAGGGGCCGTGTTCACAAGCTGGTTTTCTAACCACACGTTACACTGCCAAGTTTTTCAGTCGTCCTGGATACAGCTGACTGGAAATTTTTCAACAATATCTAATTTTCTTCAGAAAAAAATACCAGTTCATCAAAAGGGAAGCAGAACTTTTTTTCCCCTGAGAAGATGGGAGTCTCTTCTGAGTCCATAGAAGTAGCCCTGGCTCCACATGCAACAAATTTCCTGTAAAAAACCTGCTCCACTGCAGTGCACTTTTTCTGGAAGAATCTGCCTGAGGTCAAGTCCCCAAACCAGAATCCAAATTAGTGGATAATCTCACTTCATTTCCAGGGCTGGCAAAGGGGTGGCTGAAGGTAATGCGCTTGTGCAGGCTGCCCTGGATGAAGGCAGCCTCTGCTCTGCCCATAGGTCTGGAGGCATTCTGCAGCTTCGATTGTGAAAATCCCCCCTACAGCCACTTGCACATAAGGCACAAAACATGTAGCACACATCTCTTGTCTGCACAGTAATAAATAAGATTGCAAAAGGACTTATTTCAAGTTGTGTCTCACCTAGAACCAGGCATCACAAACTCAGATGCAGGAGCTGATGGAGACTTCATTGCTCATTCACTCCTTTGTGGTCTATTTCATCAGAAACATCTGTCTAGGACCAGCAAAGGGTCATTGAATGGGTAGTTTCCTCCAGTATCACCCTTTTACTGGCTGTATGCAATTCAATTTACTTGTTTGATGGATTAGGAAAGCAATTCCTCCTTGTGTAAGGTAACACCTGTAAGTTACATACCACTCTATTCCTCATCTGTATGTGTGGCTTCACCATGCTTTTAAAAGGCAGGGTGTACAGTAGGAAGTCAACAACTGAATTGTCTGTACTCATTTATCTCTAATGCTTCTGATTTTATCTGCTCCTTTTCTAGTGAATTTAGCCACACTTCCCAAGTTCTCAATTCGCCTACACTTTAGCCCAAGTGAAAGGCAGCTTTAATAAAGTTCCAAATTCCTGTATATCAGGTGCAGACAGGCAGTCAACCATCAGCACACTCCCAAATGGTGCAGCACTAATGACATTGCGAAGGTATGGCTAGTGGCTGCAGGGGGCTACATGAGGAACTACCACCACAGATCCTGCCAACCTGATGTCTGGGGCCTGGATAAGAATTCCTACACTCAGCCCCAAGAAAGTTCATTTTAGGTGCTTTGGGTCACACAAACTTGTTATTTCTGTCTAGGTGATAAATAGACAATTCCTTTACATTGTGTTCTATTCCCAACCCCCCATGAAGTGAGACATGTAAGGCTGCCTAAATTCCTTAGATAAACTCACCATGTGCAAAGGTCTGGAGAACATAGAGAGGGGCAGTCACAGAGGGCCTCCAGGTAAAACATTCCTACATCTACTTTACAGCTGCAACGTCTCCCCAGATCTCTTCTAACGACTATACAAACAATTTCAAGTGAAATGATGTTAATTGGGTCAGAAAAATAGAACAGAAACCTAGCAAAATAACATAGTAAAGGGAACTTAAAAAGGAACGCAAGGAAACACATCTGCAGAGTGCATCCCATCCAGTTCCAAGCATTTTTCTTTGAACTTAGGGGGTGTCCCAGTTTTTGCAGAAAGTCACTGGCATCCTCAGCAATTGCTCACGTCAGGCTAAAGCTGCTGGGGGAATCGTACCAGCCAAGCCTTTTGATATTAAAAGTAAAGTCTCCCTGCAGGAGGAAAAAAGGGAGTCCCTTACACACCTACAATCTGTTCTTTTTTGGGAGAGGTTGTTGACAGCATGTTTGAAGTGGTAAGAACCATAAAGCTCAGTGTCTGGGGCTCTCTGCTACATGCTTAAGCTGAAATAATTTTTAAAAGCTAATCAGAGAAGCTGTATAACATCAAGCAGGCAGTGCAGAGGCTGGTCTGGTAGTTTTTTTATTCCCATGAATGTTTACACATTTGGGTTGGCTTTAAAAAATGAGTGGTACTTCAAAACACAGGAGATTTAGGAAGAAAATTCCCTTTGGCAGCTGTTAACAAGAACGATCAGTGTAAATCCCTTCATACAAGAATAAACTCCTGAAATTCCCAGAGTCTTTAATGAAGAAGGAGAAGTTACAAGGAAAAGCCCCAGAGACTCAGACATCCCAGCACAAACTGCTAGGAGCGGGCATCCATCACCATCTCCAGGGCTTGGGCTCTGCAAGCAGTTTCTGATGCCCCAGCATACGCCTTGGCTCATCCCATTTCCAAAATGACCACAACTGTCACCTCAGCCACCCCTGCTGAGTGTTTGCTGAGCAGTAAGTGACCAGCCAGAGTACCAAGCCCAGGCAAAAGAGATGCATTTTTACCATTTCAGAGGCTTTGCCAGGTTACAAACCCTTATCTGCTGTGAGGTTGTGGCACCTTTCATCCCTGCTGCTGCTGAAGCTGCACAGCAAAAAATGAAAAATTCATTGAATGAAGTACACTGACATGAAAGTGAATTTACTGAGAAAGGCCAGCACTATCATTGGCTGCTTAGGGAACTTGTTTTGAGTGTGTCCTCAGAGATTGTTATGACATTTTATTCCTATGAAATAGAGAGGCAAGAGGTGGAATGTTTTTAGGACTTGATCTTGGACACCTCACCATCACCCCTTGGGTTAGCAAACACCAATTGAACAGTTGTAACTGATCGCACATTTCTGCTGGCAGCCAACTGCAACCACATGGGAAACCGTGTTCACTCTGACCCACTTTCACCCCTCCGTACAATCATCCTTTTCACACTGATCATGGTGTATGCATGCATGCTAGATTGACTCTCACGGCTCAGATGATGCAGAATAATGGCTTGACACAAGGAGCTAAATCCCCAGTGAGACCAAAGCCTCCAAAACTTCAGTGTTTCCTCTCCCTGGGAAGCATATTCACTGCTTCTCCTTGTGCATCCCCTCTCCCATCTAGAGAATCACACACCTCAGGAGCAGCCAGGAACTTTCCCACCTGCTGGTGAAGGCTCTCAGTAAGCAAAAGGTGATTGAGGGAAATGAACTTACACTTTAACACTGAAAGCAGTAGAAGGAATGCGTCCCATTTGCTAACTGTGTGTTATAATCATGTAGCATGAAATAAGGTACTCCCAGCTGTAAAAGAGCAAGTGAGTGCAAACTTCATTCTTGGAAAGCAAGTAGAGCCAGTGGAGTGAGACGTTTTTAATCAGTTCATCAATTACCAAATTGCTCATCCAAATAAAAGCAAGGTACTGAAAAATATTGAAACACTGGCATGGAAACAGAAACCTAGACCTCTGCCAGACCAAGTGAGTGTTCTAGCCAGTAAGTACAGTTAACTTACTCTCAGATGTGCATACTCCTTTGGGAACAATGCATATTTTAAATAGAGAAGCTGGACAAACTGCACCTCACTATGCCTTATCAGCTACCTGCTTATGAAAGCAATCGTAGGAGACCTATATAAAAACTATTTTAAATTGTTCCAGGTAGGAAAACCCAACACCCGAAGCTGAGTGTCTTCCAACTAAAAGCAGCACTCAGTCATCACTCATTTCAGCTGCAATCAGCCAGTACTGGTCACCATCCCAGTAGATGACTACTCCTGAGTTTTGTGCCCACATGACCAAATCACAGACAACAGCTCAAGAAAGCCCAAAGAAAACACCAGCGGTAGGTAAGATGTAGAGGTGGGAAGCAGGGTGCAGAGGACTCCCTCATTTAATGAAAACAATGAGTTGCTAGAAAAATTCGAGATATGACTTGTATTTTTAGCCTGCTTGCCTTTATGGCTTTCAAACTGTGATTACTTCGGAGTTACTTAGTCCCTTGCTGATCCACAAAGGACCTTCTCTGCCATAGGAATGAGATGTAACTAAGAAATGATGGACTTGGAAACATCACAGAATGACCCCTTTTAAAAGCACTGACTGCTCTCTAAATTATTCACAGTTTTCTTCTAGACAGCACATAGCTGGTGCTAGTGTCAAGACAGGAGCTATTTCCCTACTGGGGAATAAATTAACTGTTATGGATTCTGTATGGTCATACAGACCGGTGCAGACAGATGTAGACCCAGGAGCAAAGGAGGAGGTCTTCCCATCCTGTCCCTCACACCCAAACAGTAAACAGATGGTTGGTACTAGATGTTATGGCATCTCCTATGCTAAGCAGAGGTGGCATAGTGAATGTGCCACAATAGCATTCCTAAGCCCCAAGTGCTGAAAACATGCTAGCATACCTGTTAGCAGTAACCAGGGAGAGATTTACAGCAAGAAGCTGGGAAGGCAATAACCCTGTGATTGCTACCACACAGTAGGGCATCCAGCTTGGCTCAGAGGATGCACAAACCAGGGTGTGCCCCACTCCAGCACACACAGCTGCATCCAGCTTTACCAGCATCTCTTATAACCCAGAAAAATCTTGCTACAAAGCGCTTCAACCATTATTTATTGTCTGGCTCTGTGGATGTTTGCATGTTTTGGGAAGAAGTATTTCCCTTTCCTCTGGATATTATCTGACTTTCTTTGACTACATGTGTTTTACACCGGTGGTAGACAGAGATAACAGCTGCCCCTTCTCTACCCTCTCTTATGCTAATGGTTTTCAACCTTTATAGCCCAAAAGGCAAAAGAGGCACAGGGCAGAACACAACTGTGCAGCCAGATGTAGGGGAGAGGCGTGCAGCAGCAGCTCAATTTGGTTACATAATCCAACCAAGCATTGGACCACTAAAGGTCCTTTAAAAGATCACAAGGGGTGTGTGGATGAGTCCTTCTAGACTATTTATTGTCTCTTTTTTTATGTCTCCTTTTTATTTGTCTCATCTCTAAGGGAAACAAACCTTACAAATCTCCCTTGATATGAGAGTTTTCTTCTCCAATCATGTTTGTCACCCGTCCCTGAACCCCTTTTAATTCTCTTGTTATTACTTTGAACAGAGATGGATGGAAAGGCAGAAGCAGTTCTGCAGCTGCACCATTCCCAAACCTCAGAAAAACAGGTCAAGGCTAGACTGAACTCTGCAGGAGCCCTGGAAAGGTCAGTAGAGTTATCATATGAATGAACGTACCCCTTGGCAGTCAGGTTTCTTGCCAAATTCAGTTTCCTTAGCTTAGATTGTGAAAAACAACTGTTGCTGACAACAAGTTGTCCACAGCACATGAGATTGAAGTCACATCAGACATATTTTTACTGGAAACACGTTTACATACAGAGTATACCGAGCATTTTAGCAATATCATGCCTAAATCTGTAACACCTGACTGGAGAAACAATCTGGCTATCTCAGACTACTGTTCAGATCGCTACCAACAGGAAGGGACAAGAAACCCACTAGCAATTAATTCCCATCCAACCTTTTGTTCCCATGGCTTCTGCCATTCAGTGCTGTCTAACAGGACTCAAGTCTTCTCATTCTCCATACAAAGATGTTTCTTCGTTTTGGGGTTGTTTTGGGGTTTTTTTTAACTCAATCCTTCATTTTGATGCATCAATCAATCCCATAAATTAATAATGCACCACTCAGAATACACTGCTTTTCATTTCCTTTTCACATTGCCTTCTTTTGGTATTATGCTTAAGAATAAATAGGAGGCCTTGATTTTCTATAACGTGTATTACTATTTTGTGTATCTCCCACTCCACATTAACTCTATTCATACATTTAGGGGTTTTTTTTTTTTGATAATTTGCTTTCTAAACCAAGCAGCTGTGGTCCCTTCACCTGTCTTTATACAGAAGTATTTCCATGAGTTTAGATGAGGCCTGTTGGTGTGGCAAGACTGTGCTTTGTCCAGTGTAACATGAAGGAAACAAATGCAATAAAACCAACCACCCTATAGCCTTTGCAGTGTTGGATCTAATGCTGTGGCAGCTGGCAGTGGTTTTTCCAGCTTTTCTCAGCTGGTCACTGGTCTATCTCACAGCAATACCTTCATGCCCTGGGACTGCAAGATGTTCCCTCAAGCAGATGTGTTTAACTTGCCAGTGCCCATAGTTGCTTCCTGTATTAAGGACATCTGTTGCAGAATGGTGATTTGTATTCTGAAGATATCTGTGCTGTCAGTATGAATAGAGAAATAACCAGAAAAGGGCAAAACAGGTGTCTACTCGTATGTATTTCCACATACCAGTAGAGAGGTTTCCACAATTCTAAATGTCTTCATCAAGAACCAAACCAAAAAGCTGGCAGCAGTCCAGTGTTATGACAGTGATCCAGGTTTGATGATCCCTTTCAGACACTCTACTCTCTAGCTGTAATCATAGCCATCATGGAAGCACCAGCACCCTGTATGATCTGCACCACAGCATCCACATCCTCCCACATCACTGGTCTGGGTTCATCTGGGCTCAAGAGCTGACCTCCTTCTTTAACAAGGCAGAGAGCAAAGAGCTGCACTGACCCAACCTGCCAGCTCCCAGCTGGACTGTGCTAAATAAGAGCACGTCACAGATATCCGTCAGATTTGCAGTCATACCCAGCCAAAGGGATATTCATCAATTCTCAATTTAAATCCCATCCAATTTAAAAATGCTGTCCCCTTGAGATTTTTTTTGCAGTACTTGCAAACCTGACAGATTTTTAACATATAAATAGGAACACTTGGTAAGAAAATAGGGACAAGTTTCTAACTCTATCAAAATATGTCTCATAGAAAGAGCTTTTGGGAAAAAGAATTTAAAGGATTCACTGCTTTTAAAGAATGGTTAAAGCCTGTCTTTCATTACAGCAAGACCTAGGAGGAATGGCTTTGATCCCTCAATATTATTGGAGCAAAGGCAGTTAATACCTATTTCTAGAGTAGCAGCATTAGCTTTTGTACAGAATTCTTTAAATTATTTCCAGGGCCATTAAAGTCAATTGTAAAACACCACTGCCTTTACCTAACCAGAATTTCCCTAACTGATACAGGTCCATAAGGGCTTTAGATGTTGCAATATCAAGTGCTGCCATTATAAACTTCCAGCACTTTCAGACAGCTTCATCACACTAACTTTGGTAAAGTTAGCTAGATCAATCCTGCTGAGTTTCTCTGAGTTTAATGGAGAACTCCTGGCGATAATTTAGGTTGACTGTTAGATGGGATGAACCCAAGATCTTGGTCCCCACAGAAATAGCCAGCTCTGTGTTACGTATTCAAGCTTCCTGTTAAACATGTGGAGACACCCACATTCCTCTGAATGGGATCTAGGCAAGCCACCAGAAGGGATGGGGAACCTTCTCACCTATCTGGCACTACGGGGCTGGAAGTGAAAGCCTCTTCTTCCTCAGCCCCAGGAAGCTGCTGCGCTGACCTCACTTTGTTTTCTATAAGCAATGAGGACACCCATTCAGGTCTGTGGAAACCTTGGCCACTCTCCTCTGCCCAAGGGAATTTTAACCTAGGTCTCGTTGTAGGCACTACCATATAATCAGATGGCACTATCCCAGGTTTTCCAGGTAATTAGTTCCAGTTTTTATGAAGCAGTTAAATGTCTGTTGGGTTAGCAAGCTAGAAAATTACTCTCTGATACAGTCACTTGGAGTAGGAGTAAAAAGACTGCACCCTGGTTTCTGCTCTCATGATTACTCATTTATTTGGTACAAAATGTTGATTGAAGAAGAAATCAAACCTTTGACCTGGTAGAAGAAACGATCACCTATCTGAGGATTCATAGCTACTCTCAGTAATGAGACAGTGTTGGTCACGTTGTCAACCAAGAAATTAAAGACTTCACTGGTAGAAATAATTTAAGATTATATAAATAACTCTGTCATTTCTGAATAACACAAGGAATAAGTTGACCTGTGTCTTCATACCACTCACCATAGCATATTGGCATATTAGCATAGTATGTTTTTGCCAAATAAGATAAAGAAATATGGTTTTACCTAGCTGCTTTGAGAAATAAAGCTCACAATGGACATATTTTTAAAAACAAAAAATACTACTAGGACACAAGAGTGTGCCATCTACTAGACTGCTAACTAAGGTTGTGTGCAAGAACAGAAGGACACGGGACAAAATAATATGTGGACCACCACTGAAGGGAACCACATATTTTAAGCAAGGAAGCAGCCCAATGAAAATTAACCATCAACATAAAACAACAGGGAAAACACTGTAGAATAAGAGGAGCCATTGAGGTCATCAGCTGACAAAAGCAGTTTTTATGAAAAAACTGAAAAAACATTTTTATGCACTTGTGCACAGGAAAATAAAAGCCTCTGTTCATTTATGTGTGCTAGGTGTTGGCTTCTTTTCTGATTGCTGAGTACTACAAAATACTTCTGCACAATATATTCCTTATTTTATAAAGTTCTCATAGAAACAATGCACACAGGTAGTATGTATACAAACGTATTTTACAATACAATAGCTCATTCCCTGGTTTCACAGTGAAAATTAAAATTATCTGGTTTTCAATAATTAAGAGAGGAATCAGATTCAGGTTAATGAGAAGATTTTTCTGATTAACCTTCTCCACAGTCAGTGACTTCTAATGGTCCATCAGCCATCCATGTCTAAATAGCACTGCCAAATGCATTCAATCCACACCCAAACATGTATTTATAGAAAAAATCACAGGCAACAGATTTTATTAACCTGAAACTAGGTGTTAGTCAATGAACATCAGGAAAACCATGCCTAGAGCATTCAAACACCTAAAGAAGCCCTCTGCATGACTAAATTATCAGGGTTTACAGTCCCACTGGTCTTAAAGACTCAGGTGAGAATTTAATTTTATGAGGAAAAAGGGTCACAATCAATGTAAAATCCCCGGAAATTTGAATTGTAAATAAAAAGCATTCTGCATAGAAGTGACTGAAAGATCACAACACTTAGCAATTGGAAAATGACATTCCTGCATGTAAAATGTGCTCTTAATCCAACTAGCAAAAGTGTGAAGGTAGCTGTATTATTAAACAATCTTGTGCTCTGATAGAATAAGGGCTGCAGTCTGAGAAGTCAAAATGAGGAGGCAGGAGTTCATTCTTATGTTGATGCTGTGGTTATACTGTGCCCATAGAACCTTGTGGGGAAATTCCCTTTTCAACTGCTTGTTACAAGTGACCTTCCTCTGAAGACACAAAGTAAATATTCTGAATTGCCATTAACTCTACTTTTAAAAAAAAAAGCAAAACAAAAAACACAGCATGCAGGTGAAACCAGGTATCGGTCTGTATTCTTTCAGGTACTCAAAGGGGTTGTTTTTTGGAAAAGGCACGTGAAGCCATTTAGGATTTTTATTGACTTGTTTGAGGCCAGAAATCAGACACTAGGTGCCAAAGTTAGGAACTATTCCTGTGCACGAGTTACTAGTTAATATTTTCATAGGATTTGTGGAACTTGGAAGCATTTGATACTATGAGAAATGTCAATGGACTTGTTAGACTAGTGGTCTGTCAGAATACAAAACACAGCAATCCTGTGATAATTAACAGAGCAAGGACAATGATTCAATGCTAGTAAGTTATTGGATAACTGTTGATTTTTGTCTTTACAAACTTTCAGATATGGCTGTTACTCCAAAGTAGTTGTGATTCCCTCTGTAAAAACATCCCAGAGATTAGAGGGTTCACTAAGATCGAAAATTTGAGGGTGCGGACAGCATCAGTAGGCTATATGTTGTTTCAGGTAGCAGTCAAGCAGGTATCTGCAAATAAGTAACAAAGTGCAAATGGAAACAGTGAATATTATAAGTGAATATGTGATCAAAACCAACATCTAAAATAAAGAACACAAATTTAACCTTTGGTGCGCACTTGTGATGCAAAGTTGCAAAAGATCAAGTGCTTATAAAACCAAAGTGTTGAATTTCAAGTGTCAGATATTAAGCCCCCAGAGATCTTTTTTGCCAATTTCTCTTTTCCACAAGCAGCTCGTCCTGTATCTCTGTGCTCCCTAAGGGCAGATTTTGGCCTCCAGGTTTAGGGACAGTCCCACATCACCTACAGCACCATGGGTCTACCAGCTGTAATGAGGGAAGCACCTGACCAGCACTTTGGTTCTCCAGTGCCACTTTGTTAGTTATGTTTTGCTAATTATGTTATTGACCTTCATTGAAGAAGCTCCTCTTTTGTGAGAACAGTGTTTTCTCCACCAGTTAAAACATGGAAGGTGTTTCTTCTTTCTTTTGTTTAACAGAGATAAAAACATTCTAAAAATGGCATGGAAAGGAAGAGTATAATAACACGTATGCCCCTACTACTCATGTCCCACCATCTCAGAGTAATGGGAATTATTCTTTTTCTCATTATCAACAGGATAGATTGTGAACAGAAATAGGCAAACTATCTCTTCATCATAATAGTCAGGAAATAATTGCCTCACCTAAACTAACTTGCTATAAACAGAATATTTTTCTTCTTTTATGACACAAAAATATATGATCAATATAAACAACATTCAGAAGAAATCATGAGGAGGTGGGTAAAGAATACATTCTGGTAAGCAAAGGGTAAAAACATAAGGAGGCAGGTCAAAAAACATTTTGAGAGACAACTGGCTAAAGAAATTAAAGAAGCAGTAAAACCTTTCTCAAACATGTTGCGAACTGCCAGCTGCCAAGTAATCAATAAGGCCCTCAGGGCTGCTAGGAAGAGAAAAGCTAAGTGGACTCTGTAACCACGAAAATGGATCTCAGGAAAATTCCCACTGCATGGGCTTTCCTGGTGAGAACAAATAGGAGCAGCTCAAATGTAGTAGGGGAAGATTTAGGACAGATCTATGAAATAAGTAGCAGTGAATCAGCAGGACTGTATCGTATTTCCTCAGGATTGAAAAAAAGAGCTGCTAGCTGCAGCGCATGGCCCACCACTTAAAACATGCTAAGGGAAAAGACAGACGTGATCCCACTTTGGAAAAGAAAATTAGAAAAGGTCCAGACATCTACAGACCTATAATTCTTACTTGGGAACACCGACCTGGGAAACTTATGATAAAGTGAAGAACTAAGAGACACCGGGCACACTTGAGGATACAATTGGAAAAAAAGAGCTATGAACTTGTGTAGGGAGAAAATCTCACCTCGTAAATCCACCAGGCTCCTCAGCAAAAGTCATTGAGAGCACAGGCTGAGGTGCTGCTGTCAGTGCACATTACTTTTGTTTCCAAAAAGGTTTTGACAAGGTCCCTCCCAAAAGATTTTAAAATAAACAAAGTTCTTCTAGTAAAAAGGAAAGCGTAGGAACAAAAGGTCATTTTTTTCAAAAAGCAAAGACTTCCAGTGGAGTCCCACCAGCATCTGTGAAGCTGTGTGCTCCATTTGCCTATAAATCATCTGAGAAAAGTGGATAACAGCATGATAGTTTGTTGATGACACAAAATAGTTTAAGGCAATATAAACAAAAGCTGACTGCAACATGACAGAGACAGCTCACAATGCAACACACATGGGAATTATCTTACCTAACCACAGATATCTACCCAACATAGCTATTAAAGAAACCAAGAGTCACCTGAGGCTCCTTTCATGCTCAGAGGAGAGAAATAGGCACATTTAAGGCTTGATTCCCCTGGTCTGTTTGGGATATATACACATTAGAATTGGAGGAATCACAACCTTGGAGCTGTGTCGTTGCCATCTGCAATGGGAGCATGTGGCGTCTGGCTCAGGTGCTGTTCAGCCACATTTAGTTTGATGAACATATTCTGAGTATGAAGACAGTAAACCAGAGTAAAGTCAATGTCAATAAGTGTAAAGGAATTGATATAGAGGGAAAGAACCTTAACTAGACATACAGATTTTAATTTGGCTATTACAGTACAGAAAAGAGGGTTAAAGGACTGTATTACAGAGGACTGCATTACGGTACAGAAAAGAGGACAGGTGTCACTGCTGGTAGGTCTATGGGAAGCTCTCCGTTCACTGTTAACTGTGGTCAAACAGACACACAACTTTGTCTAAGAGTCAGAGATCTGGGGACTCCAAGTGCATAACCAGCAATCTAGGAGGTTCCTGGAGTGTGTTCGGGATAACTTTCTCATCCAAGTGATAGAAGAACCTACAAGAAAATGTGCTCTCCAGACCTTGTCCCCACCAACAAGGAGGAGCTGGTGAGTGAAGGGAAGCTCAAGAGCAGCCTCAGCTGTAGTGAACATGAAATGGTTGAATTTAAGATTGTTAGGGTACCTAAGAGAATGCATAGTAAGCTTGCAAGCCTGGACTTCAAGAGAGCTGACTTCACCCACCTCAAGGATCTGCTTGGCAGGGTATTAAGGGATAAAGTCCTCAAGGGAAGAGGCACCAAGGAGAGCTGGTCGTTATTCAAGGACCAACTCCTCCAAGCCTAGGAGCAGTGAATTCCGAGAAAGAAGGCAACAGGCAAGAATGCCAAGAGGCCAGCGTGGATTAACAAAGTCCCTCTGGACTTACTTGGGTGCAAGAACAAGTCTATAGGCAGTGGAAGCAGGGGCAGGCTGACTGGGAGGAGCACAGAGGACTTGTCTGGGCAGCCAGGATTCAGATTAGGAAAGCAAGAGCAGAGATAGAATTGAATATGGCCAGGGGGATAACAGGAAAAAAGAAGGGCTTCTTTGCATCCATCAGTAACAAAAAGAAGGCTAGGGATGACACAGGGCCTTTCCAGAGGGAAAATGGAGACCTGGTCACAGGTGATATGGAGAAGGCTGAGGTGCTTAATGACTTATTTGTCTCAGTCTTCAGAGGCAAAGCCTCTAGCCACACCACTCAAGTCTCAGTAGGCAAAGAGAGAGACAGGGTGAAGAATGATCCAACCACTTTCAGTGAAGAACAGGTTCACGACCATCTGAAGAACCCAAATATGCACAAGTCCATGGGGCCTGATGAAATCCACCCACAGCTCCTGAGAGAACTGCCAAATGAAGTAGTCAAGCCAGTAGCCATCATATTTGAAAGAT